>JAULKR010012117.1:0-11783 GCA_032356305.1 Prasiola linearis | reverse complement strand
CGCCGCGACACGATGGTGACCCCGATGAAGTTTTCGAAGCCTCTAATCACCACATCCGTCACTTCAGCCGCCACCAAATAGGTGAGAATAGAATAGAGCGCCACCTCAACAGAAACGAGCAGCGCAGTGACGGCAAACAGAATGACGTTGAATACGAGCACCACTTTTCCGATCGCGATACCGAAGCGATCGTTGAGGAAAATGCCCAAGATTTCTGAGCCATCGAGCACCGCACCGTTTCGTACCGTGATGCCAATGCCGGTACCCAAGCACAGTCCTCCGAATATGGCAATGAGCAGCTTATCCTCCGTGATCAGTGGCACGGTGACTAAGTCTAGTACGATGACGAGCGTGATAATGCTAGCGATCGACTTGTAAAAAATTCTTCGCGCCACCGTGATGTACGCTAGCACCAGAAACGGAATGCTCAACAGCGGGAGCGTGATGGTAATGGGCCAGCCCATCAGGATTTCCAGCAAGATTGCGATGCCCGTGACGCCACCATCGAGAAAATCATTGGGCAGCAAAAACGCCTTGAGCCCAAACGTGGCGAGGCCGATGCCAAAGGCCACAGGGAGAAGCTCGGACAGTACGAGCGACGCGCGACGCGCGATGGTTTTCTGCATAGTTAGGGTGCAAGATGCTGCATCTTAACTGTACGGAAGGTCGAGGGAGGGGAGGTCTGGTGTTTTGGCGAAAGCTGAACTAGCCTAGTGGGGCAGTAAATGCCGCACCAGACCGTAGAGGTAGGTGCCCAACACCGAACTTACGAGTACCACCAAAATTGGCCACAGCCCAGCGCCCACTAGCGTAAACATTGGCCCCGGACAAGCACCGGCCACTGCCCATCCCATCCCAAAAATGCTGCCGCCAATTAAATAGCGTGCCCATGAGCGGTTTTTGTCCCTAAACTCGATGTCTGCACCATCGAAGGCATGCACCCCGAAGCGCTTGATGCCCCACGTAGCCAACACGCCCACCGCCAGCGCCGAGCCGATGATGCCGTACATGTGAAAGGATTCGAAGTTGAACATCTCGTTGATGCGAAACCACGAAGCCGCCCCAGATTTGAGCATCACCACCCCAAACAGCACCCCGATAAGCAAGTAGCGCAAATAGCTCATATGTCGCTGGGCTGAGGAGTGGACACTGCTACCACCTCACTAACGCTGGCAGCAAGCTCGGGTAGTAATTCTGGTAGAATGAGGTGCGTTGCAAGCAAGCCGCCAATGAAAAATCCAATCACCGCGATAAGGCTCGGAATCTGCAAATTACTAAGTCCAGAAATCGCGTGACCACTTGTGCACCCACCAGCGTAGCGGGTACCAAAACCAATGAGTAGGCCGCCCACCACCAGCGTGGCAAGACTGAGGGGGCTAGACCATGCTTCGCTGCCAAACAGCATCGCCGGCGCGTACGCACTCGCTGCATCGCTAACGCCCTGCGCCTGTAGTCGGGCCACTGTGGCCTCGCTGATAGGCACTGCCTCACCACCGTCTAGAAATAATACGGCGAGCAGAGCGCCGAGTGCCGCTCCGGCCATCACCACTAAGTTCCAGCGCTGGGCGCGCCAGTCGAAATCGAAAAAGTCCCCTTTCGCGCCGCCAATGGCGCAGAGCGTGCGGAGATTGGAAGATGCGCCGAAGGTTTTGCCGTTTAGTATCAGCAACACCATCACCAGCGCAATGAGTGGGCCGGCCACATACCAGGGCCAGGGAGCGAGCAGGGTTTGCATAGGAAAGGTTGTAAACGCGGTGCGCTAGGCTACCAGCTCGTCGGTGACGGGCGTAGCACCGGCGGCGACGAGCGCCTTAAAGCCGCCCTCGACTTCGGTAAAGTGATGAATGCCCCGACTTTTCAGTACGGAGGCAGTAATGAGGCTTCGGTAGCCGGAGGCGCAGTGCATCACAAACGGACCGCCGTCTTTGAGCTCGGCGAGGTGATCGTTGAGCGACGCGAGGGGTGTATTGATGGCATTGGGCAGGTGGCCACCGCCGTACTCGGCTGGTTTGCGCACGTCTACGAGTCGGGGCGCCGAAGCACCGGGCGCGTTGTAGGCACGTTGCGCCATGCTTACCAGCAGCTCGGCCTCCACTTGGCGGACGCTGTCCGTCTCCTTGCCTGCCTCACGCCAGGCCTCCACGCCGCCCGCTAGGTGGCCAATGGTATGGTCGAACCCTACGCGAGCGAGGCGCGTCACTGCCTCCTCTGCGCGACCCTCCGGAGCGACCAACAGAATAGGCTGGTGCGTATCCTGAATGAGTGCGCCCACCCAGGGTGCAAACGAGCCGTCGAGGCCGATAAAAATGGAGCGAGGTACGTGCGCGGCGGCAAATGCTTCCTTACTGCGGACGTCGAGTACGAGGGCGCCGGTGTCGTTGGCGGCTCGCTCAAACGCCGCCGGGTCGAGAGAGAGCGTACCGCGCTCGATGACCTGTGCTACGTCTTCGTAGCCGCCCTCACGGTTGAGTTTCACGTTGAGCGGGAAGTAGGCTGGCGGCTCGGCGAGGCCCTCAGTGACTTCGTTGATGAACTCCGCGCGCGTCATGTTTTGCCGCAAGGCGTAATTAGAAATGAGCTGACCACCGATGGTACCGACGGTTTCGGAAGACATGTTTTTGCCGCAAGCCGAGCCAGCACCGTGCGCCGGGTACACCAGCACTTCTTCTCCGAGCGTCATCACCTTGCTGCGCAGGCTGTCGAAGAGCATTCCGGCCAAATCTTCCTGCGTCATGTCTGCACCCTTCTGGGCGAGGTCGGGCCGCCCAACATCTCCGAGAAAGAGTGTGTCGCCGCTAAACAGCGCGTAGTCCTTTCCGTCGGCATCCCGCAGGAGGTAGCAGGTGCTTTCCATGGTGTGGCCGGGGGTGTGCAGGGCCACGAGCGTCAGGTTTCCCAAGCGAAACTCCTCCCCGTCGGTAGCGATGTGAGCATCAAAGGTTGGGTCGGCACCCGGGCCGTACACAATGGGCGCATCGGTGGCCTCGGCCAGGGTCACGTGTCCGCTCACAAAGTCTGCATGGAAATGGGTTTCGAAGATGTACTTAATCTTCACGTTGTCGCGGGCGGCGCGGTCGATGTACGGCTGCACCTCCCGCAGGGGGTCGATGATTGCGGCCTCGCCACCACTGCGGATGTAGTACGCACCCTGCGCGAGGCAACCGGTGTAAATCTGTTCGACGTGAAGGGGCATGGCGGTGGTGACTTAGGCGAGCAAGCTACTGCGTGAGGGTTGCGCTGTCGCAAAACTTAGCCCCAGCTACAAACTCAGTCGTAGCGAACGCTGAGTAGGGTGCTTGGGATGCTTCACCCCAACACATAACATAAAACCGCTGGCTCGCGCATTCAACGCAAGCCAGCGGCTGAAGAGAGGAGAAGATCTAATTCTTCTATTACTCAGTAATGTAAATCCACTTCCTTAACATTTGATCCTCGAATCGAAGCAGCACTAGGTGCATGCCATTTACATGCTGCTGAACCGTAACGGCAGACTGAGTTTGGCCTGGCGACAATGTCTGAAAATATACCTGCCTTCCCACCGCATCTATAACGCTAAGTTCGAGCGCATCGCCAGGATGGTCAACAGTCATAGAGCCAGTGTTTGGATTAGGTCCGATGCTCCAATCTTCGTAGCTGTACGTTGAGGTAGGTGAGTTATCGCGCGGATTCATGCGCAGAGGTGCAGATGAAGGTCCGCCACCAGCGCCAAACGGATAGAATGCCACACTGCCGCCGGTGTCGTTGCCCGGAGGAAAGCACTCATTTATGTCGCGCCGGGCTTCGGCCGGGCTTCCTCCAGCTTCGCGGACTTTGGCCCTGCTCTCAGTTGTTGGTTCTACACGAGCTTCGTAGTAAGTTCCTTGTTTAAGGTTGGCAAATTTGTAAGTTCCCTTGAGTTTACCTGGCTCTACACGTACATAGTTGGGCTTACCTACAGGAGTAACTTCATTTGCTTGAGCTTTTGACTGTTCCTCCTTTGAGCTCTGAGCCGCTTGGCCATTTTGACGGCTAAGCTGGTATTCCTTTGGATTATCCACCTCATAAAGTTGTACTAGATAGTCTAGCACTACTCCATCTTCTGGGTGCCCCGGATGCACATCAACAACATCCCATTCTAGCTGCACAAAATCTTCGGTATTCTTGGCTACCGACATCGACATTGGAGTATCGTCAGGCTCGGACGCAGCATTTTTAGATTCAACTGGCTCGGTTGGAGATGTTGTTAATCCGCACTCATAATCTGTTGGTTTGCCACAAAATGCTATAGAGCCAACGTTAGCTCCTGGCGTTACTTTCCTGAAGCGAATAGTCCTCCAATTCCCGATGTTGGGGAAAGTTACAAATCGGCGGGGGCAGCGGCTATTGGTACGGTAGATGATAATCTGCCGCCAAGAATCCTCGCAATCACATTGCTTACCCTCAATAATAAGATCACCTGTACCGTAGTCATCTTCGAGGGTTATCGCATCAATTGCATACTCTTCATTGAATCTTACTTCAACCCACTGTCCATTACTACTCGTGTAGTCCCAGTTCCAGTCAGGACGCAGGTTGGTGCCGGGGGAGTCTGCTGCACAGTCACCGTATGGTGTCGGCAGCTCAACGTCGCTGCAGCTCATCGTCGCACCGGCGCTTAGTATGGCATTGCCCTCCGAAAGATTGGCAGAGCTGCTCGCAGACACTGTCATCTTAGAAGAAGCTATGAAGCAATTGCCTACGCAGCCCGCTGAAATCGTGCCCGTTGGCCCGCCTGTGCGTGGACCAATAAAGCGACCCGTTGCTCGATTGACTGGGTATACAAACGCGAAGTAATCGACACCTGATTCTAGACCCGTTGCATAGGTTCGTTTCTTGCGAATTCCAGAGGCGACTTCAATTGATCCTGGCATCCCCGGCACAAATTGCGCCGGATCATTGTTTACGAGTGATTTAGGGACGACGTACACATTATATGCTGGATATGGAATTCGACGGTCTTGACGTGGGTCGCCAGTAGTGCCGCGAACTGATGTCCAGGTTATTGCTCGCCCGTCGCAGCATCCACCGTCAGATTGAATGTTACTGATGGTTATTGGCAGCTCTTGCTCTAGCTCATCATCTAGGTCGATGAACCTTGGTGTTTCCGAGGTCGGCATGTCGCGAAGCCGCAGTTTACGATCACTGTAAAACCTTCCAGCCCTCGCAAAACTTGTAGTATACCTTGTGTACTGTGGGGCCTCGCTGCCCGGTACGAGCTCGTAGGCGGCAGGCTTTCCATTTCCCCAAAATTGGGGGATCCCCGTAGCCATAGGCTTAAGGCTGGGACTAACGAACTGTACGTCGAGATTTCCCGTCCAGCCGGTGCTGGTGGGCGACCAGTAGGCAATGCGATATTTTGCATGCCCTGAGACGCCAGGCTGCGTTGTCTCGTAGAGATACGCACGAGGCGGAGTGCTTGGATAGCCACTTCCCATATTGATGACATCGAGTTCTTCAACAAAGCGGTAGCCTTGGAGTACATCGCGCATGGCCTCAATCATGTACCAAGAGTTCTTCTTGGTGTATGCCTGCCGCTGAGCCTCGTAGTGCAACAGGCCGCCTGTTTGGAATTGATTATACTCATTGGCGCCCTGCGGCACTGCCATTGGTTCATCTCGAATTTCATAGGCGTGCGCTTTGGTAAATGTGTGAGCTTCACCAGCTAGACTGGTCCACCCCTTCTCGTCATCTGAAGGAATAGTAATCTCATGATAAGTCGACTGCGCGGCGCTAATCTCCAAGAAGCTGCGCACTAGCCATTGTCCCTGCTTGAGCCACCTTTCTGCTCGCGTGCTTCCAGGGACATCATAAGCACTGGCGCTACTAAGTTCAGTGTCATAGCCAAATTCTGATAGGTAGAAGGTTTTGCCTGCGTAATCGGAAAAGTAAACGCCTGCCTCGCGAGCAGCCTTAGCCGTCTCCTGCATCGTCCAGCGAAGCTTCTCTTTAAGCATTTCTTCCTCTGGGGATACTGCATTGCCTGCTCCATTCTTCGTCTCTGCATCAGAAGGAGTACGCCAACCTGGCGGAGACACAGTTTTGCTAAGATATTCTGCATTACTCCTTGGACTTCCTTCATTGGCGTAGTGGTGAAAGTTGAAAGCATCAAAAGGCAGAACATCGCCGTCGATGAATCCGTATTGTCCGGGCGTTCGATGGCCTACCCACCACTCAAATGATTCTTTCAAGTAGCCTGTGCGAAAGTTTGATAGTCCCCCGAGAACAAATGGCACTTCGTGCGAAGCATTGTGGACGCCGACATTCACGAGTTGCCCGGCGCCGTCGGGTACTCGGAGGGCGCTGCTGTTGCCGTGGCCATCGTAATCGGCCGAAGTCATAGCCGCGAAGTACTGGGGCTTCATCTGCCAGAGTGCCTCAGGTTCATTCAGATCCTCCGGCCGATCAAGCCACCACTTATCCGTTTCATTCTGGCTTTCGAAAGTGCCCAGGTAGCCAAGATCAATAGGTGCAGATGCATCACCCTCAGCGTGCCGGTATGCACGTATAATACCAAGATCGCTGACGTTACCACCGTAACGCGCCGCAAACCAAGTGCCTGCCGCAGCATGATCGAGGTAGCTAGCGGGATCTGCCTGGTAACTATCGGAAGTAATGGTGAAGTAATCGCGAATCTGCTGATCCGTGACGGTACTCCAATCTATATTTGCTTGCTGGCTGGCTGGAGCGAAATCCGGATGGTAGATTGGCTTAAGATCAAGAGCATGCGGTGGAGCTGGTCTATTAACCCCTCTATGGTGGGGAGCTGATCCTAGAAGGGTCGCGTTGATACCGGAGCCAATAACGCGAAAATAGCGGTCATAGGCCCAGCCCCCGTCATTACTTGGGTCGAAGTCGTAGGCACCCGCAGGTACTGGAGACGCAGTTGTATTGTTGTCGTATCCGCTCGCATGGGACCACGGTATGTATGATCTCAGATGAGTGTATCGTTCTTGGGCACCAAGTGGATCTTGAACCCGACTGTTTATGCCGATTAGGTTATCCATAGTTGGCACAGTCTGTGCAAAACCATTGTTTGAACTAGTTGTCACAGCTGCCGTTAGCAGTATAAAAAGTAGCGATCTATGCATTTGTTAAGTTTTTGTTTGACAAAACAAAATAAATACGCATTAATCTATGTCATCCTACTGTCATTTACGCAATCATCGTCTTCACAAGTAGTTCACGAGGGACTGGTGCACCTACAGAGTCAGGCCGATGTCGATAGCTTCTCGAAGCTTTACAATGGTCACCTTGATGAGATTGCAGGTCCTCTTATCATTGGATACTTCACCGAGAAGCGGGACCAGCCATTTGATATCGTATCACTGGAGCCGTTAGCATCTCTAAAAGCGTCGAGGATAACTGTGATTGCTAGCAATCCACTACTAAGGTCCCTCAAAGGTCTAGATAGCATGCGCTATGCAGGGCCACTATTTATTAGTGAGAATGAGAATTTGGTTGATATCTCTGCCCTAAAGAACACTTTGATATCATGTAGTTATTTAGACATCGGATACAATCCAAATCTTAAATCGATTATACTAAACAATACATATGGCGATCGGGCTTACCAGACATATATTCATGATAACCCGAGCCTTGACTCTCTACGTCTTACTGGTTGTCGAGTTGAGAATATGTACTTACTTAGAAACGGTACGCTTAACCTAAGGCCTGGTGATGTTCCGCCAGCAATTTTACCAGATAGTGGTAGAAGGTTTGCCTCCAGCGACCTTTCGATTCAAAACAACCCCAACCTTACCGAGGTGGATTTTGGAGATGCGGAGGTCGGTTACGAGTCGGTAACAATTTCGTCAGTTCCCAACCTTGCCTCAATACATAAATCTGAATACTTTCATGGATTAAATAGAAGCCGAATTAGGATAGTCGGATACGATCCACGGTATGAGACGGAGCCAAACTATAAATTGCAAACCATCGATAGCATATTTTGTTGCGGCATTTACGACAACGAAGTTAGGATAAATATTAGTGGATTTGACGCTATTGATTCGGTTGACGCTGGCATTACTCGCACAAGCGACGAACCATTTAGTCTTGGGGTATCTTCAGATGCGTTGGAATACGTAAATCTTCCATATAATTCGAGTAATACTTCATTGGGTATTAGCCACTCATCCCACCTTTCAAAAGTAGCTGGCTGGGAGAGGCTTACGGGAAAGTTGTTTCTCGGTTTGGCACACAACAAGGGAAAGCCGGAAATTGGCCCTTGGAATCCTGCGCTCGAGGAAGTAAAGTTGCATTTAGACGATCTAACAGACATTGAGTATATCCACGACTTTCCTTACGTGCGTAAGGGCATCACTAGTACGGCAACCAATAATTTACGGCTGCGGCAGTTGCCTCAATTCCCAGCCGATGCCTATGAGCATGAAGTACACCGAACTTATGTGCCTAGGAGTATGGCTAGGCCGATAACACAGATAACCATCCTCAACAATCCATTACTCGAAAGCACGTATCAAGGCTTCGACATAGATACTGCACTCCGCATTTTAATAGGTTTTAACGCTCACCTCGGTGAGTATACTGCCATCAACTATGGAGAACCAACGTACTACATCGGCCCTGAAGTCCCCTGGGCACTCGAAGGCCTGATTGATTTGAGCTACGTGGAAGTACTCCAACTAGGGCTTCATGGGGAAGTAGAGCTCAATCCATTCGAACAATTAGTAACGACGGCCCCACTCACCTCCTTTACAAAGGGAGGAGATTACTTTGATGATCTTGTGCGGCAAGGGCCTGTCATCAGCTTCAGCGACGATACTCGACTACTAGGGAATCCAGAACCGCTCTTTCCAAGACTTCGCTCCGCAGAATCTCTCATGTTCAGCGGCTCAGCGGCACGTGGGGATACGCTTTTGCCGTGGAGATTCACAAAGGAGCTGTCAGGTACACCATTACCACTCAGCTTTCCTAGTCTAGATACGGTGTACGGCCGCATACGTGTGCAAGGCCTTGGTGGGGACACGGTGTACATGCCGATATCCAACAAGCTGCCTAGAGTACTCATTCCAGGACGAACCTACGACGGACCTAGCGTTGAGATTGATGGCTTCATGCAGGCTAAGACGCTACAACCAAGTCTGCGCTTGGTAATTGATAGCGCTGCTCAGTTGTATGTGTCAAACATACCTCAACTCGAAGACTGCTCTGTACTCTGCGAGGCTGTTGCAGAAGGGTCAATCTCTGCAAAAGAGATATTACTCAATGTCAATACTTTACCCCGAGTCTGTAACAACATTGAGCAAGTACTTATCGACTGCAAAACGATTGGTGTGGAAGAAGTCGCTGACGGCCAGCTCGATCCTGAATTTAAACTATATCCCAATCCTGCTACCGTCAGCCTTACCATTAGAAGCGGAAACGAATTGGGACTACCAGAGCAGCTACAGATATTTACACTTACAGGTCAACGTGTAGCACAAATAAGTACAGCAGGCAGAAGTCTGGCGACAGTTGATATCTCGATGTTGCCTCAAGGCACGTATATCGTAAGGGTCGCAGATGGCTCTCGCCCTGGCCGGCTGCTCATTGTCCAATAGGTGGGGTGCTTGGGTTAGGCATGACTAGGATGGTACTTACTCAAGAAGTCTGAAGGATTCAAAATTAGAATACCGCGCCAGGGATGTAGTACGAGAAGATCTTGATCTCCAGTTACGATAACGTGAGCCTGGCCATCCAGCGCAAGCGCTAGCATTTGGTTATCATCGGGATCTCTACAATCTAAAATTGTACTGGTGACGATAATCAATTCAGCTTCATAGCGTGATTTATGAACTAGACCTACTGCTGTTTCTGTCGAAATATACTTTTTGAGTTTAGGCTTATCTAATGTTTTAGCCAGCTCATTTACACTATCTAACGATGTTATTTGGGTATGATGCCCCGCAACGAGTAGCATGACCTTTGCGGGGATACTATCCTTTCGGAAAAGTGAACTAACACTGACATTTGTATCAATAACAATCCTCACGATACTAGTCCTCAGACTCTAGCTCACGCGTTAGTTGGTTAGCTATATCCGCAGTCATACCTCTTTCCTTAGCTTCGATGTGTGCTCTAGAGAGTAGTTGCTCCATGCTTACAGCGATCGAGCCGTCATTCGCAGAGCGCTTTAATGCAGCCGTGATCTGTTCTGCTAGCGAAACCTTTATCTCAGGCGCCGCCTGCGCAAACAGCTCAGCGGCTTCAGCATCAACGGATAGGGTGATGGTTGCAGTGGATTCCATGATACGTAAATATACTGAACGATAGGAAGCTAACCTCGTGCCTCTCCTCACTCCATCCTCAGCAACAACTCCGGCTCATTCGTAGTAATCAAATCAAAGCCTTGCTCCTTTAGCCGGCGCATGTCGTCCTTGTCATTCACCGTCCACGCGTTGAGCGAGAGGCCGAGGGCTTTGGCCTCTTCAATCCAGCCCGGCTTTGCCCGAAACACCTGAAAGTGGTAGTCGAGGCCTCCAATGTTGTCCGCGGCTAACGTCTCCGGACTTGCCGTGCCCTGCAAATACTCGGTGTGCGCGTACGGCGCCACAGACATAATCTCCAGCAGGGCCGGGTAGGAGAAACTGATGTACACCGTCCGGTCGGCAGCGCCCATCGCCTCAACTAGGGCCACCGAGCGGCGAGCTATGTCACGCGATCGCTCGTCGCCAGCCGGAGAGGGCTTCACCTCGAGCACGAGACGCGTCGAGTCGTTTTGGCGTAAGCCCTCCCTCAAATAATCGCGCAGGGTAGGCAATGGCCCGCCGTTAGGTAGTGGCTTGGCGGCCAACTGCGCGTAGGGCGTAGCCTCAATGTCCAGACCGGCATGCTCCGCATCGTGCGCCACTACGAGCGTATCGTCGAGGCTCATGCGCACATCAAATTCCGACCCCGTGCAACCCAGCGCAATCGCGTGCCGCAACGCAGCGATAGAGTTTTCGGGGAGGTCCTTATCCTTCCAAGCACCCCGGTGGGCTACAACAATGTTGTTTGCGAAAGGCATAAGCGCAGATTGTGGAGCTGCGGTGGAGTCAGAGTCGGCGATAGGGTCGATAGCCTTGCGCTCGGGGGCAGAGCAGCCAAACGTGAGCGCAAGCAGCCAAATCGCAGCGCTTGACACAGTTACTAATTGCACGGGATACAGCTTCATCTGTCAAAGCTAGCGCTTGGCTTACCTTTCTGCCCTGCGTATGTCACAGCTTTCGCCAAAACCCACCGTAGTCGCCTCTCCAACCCCACCCACCCGCGCACAGCAACAGGCGTATTGGCGCACAAACCTGCGCTACGTGGCCATACTCCTCAGCATTTGGGCTTCGGTAAGTTTCGGGGCAGGTATCTTCTTTGCCGACGCCCTTAATGCGTATCACATTGGTGGGGCGCCTGCGGGGTTTTGGATGGCTCAGCAGGGGAGTATTTATGTATTTGTGGGGCTGATATTTGTGTATGTGGGGTTGATGAATAGGCTTGATGCGAGGACTGCGGTTTAGGTTATTGGGTTGATCGGTTGTTTGGTTATTGGGTTGCTGTGATGGGGTGCTTTGCTTTTGTGTTGCAGGAGTTTCTGGGGGTGCAGTGCAATGCAATGCGAAGAATTACTTATGGGGTGGCTAGTGAAGTAGCTTATGGTTTTTGGATGCTTACTAAGAGGTTTTCGCGTTGGGCTACCAATACGAATATGTCACGTAGGGCTTCGTAGTCTTCTGCGGGGAAGTAGGTTCCGCCAATTTTGAGTAGGGTGCTGAGGTGTAGGTTATTTT
>JAULKR010012006.1:0-13148 GCA_032356305.1 Prasiola linearis | reverse complement strand
CACACACACACACACACACACACACACACACACACACATACACACACACACACACACACACACACACACACACACATACACACACACTCGTATTGAATTCCCACGAGTTTGAAAGATATTGCTAGGTGGTAGGTAACTCGTGCCCCAAACTCTGCATGTTACTAGTAGCGATTCAGGCTTGATATAAATATCGAATTGATCTGAGGATGCAGGTCTATATGATTGCCGGGAGAAGGTGACAATTGCCGTACCCGGGCCTTCCAACCGGCAGTGGATGTCGTGCCATGGCGCGCGGGGCCCTGCGACAACACCTCACACCCTTCACCTTAAATGTATGTGCAAACATGTATTTCGGTAAAGGACAGCTGGCTACATCACTTGATACTTCAAGGCGGCTCACCGCCAAATCTGGTATCGGCGCCACGGATGCACGGCTGGTGGCAATCGTCCGAGTGTGTGGTGCCAAGTGTACGGAAGATGGAGTGCGATCCCTGTATGCAACACCGATTAGTCGCGATAGGATCCACACGTGCCTTTTGCACATGTGCCATAAGTTTTACAAGAAGCACTCAGATGCATTGTGTAGCTGGAAAACTGTTTGTGATTCGAAGGCTAAGCCGAGCAGCTAACACCAACTGTGGTAAGCAAAGCAAGAGAAGCGATCAGCATAATCTTTGATCAATTCGAATGACAGGGAGCACTGTAGAAGATGAACACAGCTATGTGCACAGAGGCATGTCGCCTTCCGGAAGAAGAGTGCAATGATGACAGGGTATATACGTATGTCCGACCGCTCAGCAATGCAGCGTTTGCACACACTTTCAGGCATTCCGAGGCTATCAGGAAGAGCATCAAAACACTTCATCGGGCAAGTTATCAAAGTGAGTTTTGAGACAGAGAATCACTTTACATTGAGGATAAGACCCATTGCAGACTCACAGTGTCATATCGACCGTTGGTCAAGTCAAGGCCGCCGAGGTAGCTGACGAGGACTCGCGATCCTGGTGGCTGCGATCCCCCCATCGCGGGTTCCTGGTCCACACTGACCTGTAGACGGAGCTCGAGAAACATAAAAGCCAGTAGTGGACGTCCACTTGGAAGTACTTTATTCAATTGAAGCTCAACAGTTGTCCTTCAAATATAATCGAACTTAGCTCAATGTTCCAGGTTGAATGCTGTTGAGTACTGTTGAGCGCGGCAAGGTTAGTCGATTGTTGCACCATCTTGTCTTGAGATGATTGGGCAAGATGGCTGCAGGCTCTAGGGTTCGAGTAAAGTTATAAAACCTCAGGCAGATCGTATTGGTTGATAGGAATGGAGAGCGTGGAACACCGTCTTCTGGTGATGAGCGAAATAGCAGCCCGCGGCTTTCCTCTTTGCGTAGTCATCGTGTTCGGGAAAGGCCTTCCGAGGGACCAAAATGCATTTGACTGCAGTGTTCTTAAAGTACTTGAAGGTCTCTTCATCATGCGTCCCCATGACTCCCCCTACAAATGGACGAGCGAACGAGTTCTGTATTACGGACGAAGAAATTTCCTGAGATGAGTCTTCGTCAGGAGGGCTCTCTTGTCACGCAGGAGCACAAGCTCAACAAAGCACGTAATCTTAATTGACTTGATCAAGGGGACACAAGTACGATGAGTGTATTGAGATGCTTACCCGAGTTGACCATGCTTGCTACACCATTGTTCGTCCAATCATCCCAGATCTGGACGTCAACTAAATCAGTTCATTTGCAGATATCGTTTTACAGCGTATACAAAGGGACAGCGTGGAATGAACAATCGTCAAGAGACACACGCAGGTAACTCCAACCGCAACTATATCGACGGAAGTTCCTTCGACACGATAAGCATCAGAGCCTTGAAGTTCCGGTATCTCTCCACCTCCCCTTTCCTTTTTCCAGACGTCCACCTTTACAATATTTCACATCCAACGATTGCGTGCACACCCTTCCGAGCAATATCCTGGTGCATTAGCACTTTTTCCACACATCTTGACCTATGGGAAGCTCGAGCTCCCCTTCAAGCGCATACACGATCAGGATTCCCGATGCAGCGCTGCACTTTTTTCCATGACGCTCAGTGGTTGTGAGCACTTTGACGGCGTGCACGACTCAAACGACAGGGGGACTCGCCATGATGAGGACTGTGACGCCTTCGTTCGCTTTCTGCACCAGGAGCTGCCCCAGGGTTGGGTAGGGGGTGACGCAGTTCGGCATGGTGGGGTCCCTGACCAGCTTGACTCCGGGGTGTACGGACCACCCTGTAGCAACGACCCGGTAACCCTGTTCCAGCCTCTGGTGACTCAGTTGGGGTCATAGTTTTCCTTTGAATCCAGTGAAGCCGGAAGCCTGAAGATGATCTGGATTGCAGGGCCTCTTTTGAGCCAGCTGTCCAATTAAACAGAGTGGCCACACTGAGGTATCCGGAATACTATTATTATGCTGGGGACCGGCCGGGAATGCGTCAGGAATGGGAGTGGGAATGTTTCGGCAGCCGTAGCTAGGAAGTCCAATGAAATGATGGTGTCATCTGGTGTCAAGTTGATGAAGGTGCTCCATATAATCGCATTGAATTGTGGCAATAGAAATAGATCTCTAGAGTTTATAAACTTCAGATATTGGCAGCGACATTCAGTGCCAGCAGCATGACAAATGATTCTGTCTTTGGAGTTGATGGCTAGACCATCTGTATATATTTATATGTATGTGTATGCATATGCCCATGCATAGCGAATGGACAATGTGGCACATATTGACTGCGAATTTAATACCAACGTGCTATTTGGTATGGAGCCAATGTTCCGAGTGACGAGCACCTACAGGCAAGATGGTCAAGTGGTTGTATACATGTACGATGTGTCCAAGTATCCGAAAATGATAAGGCGCACTTGAGGGAAGCACTGCTTTGCAAGAGGCACACCACAGATGTAGATGAAATGCTTGGCGTTGCAGATGGAGGTGTACATGTCAATCCAGCAGGTGCCGGATCTGAAGAGGCCGCCATTGCTCAGAGGTATCTCCGGGAAGTCATCACAGTGAGCATCCTGAGAGTCCGATGTACACCTCTTCAACCACTGTGTGCATGCTTACGCATCACTGGCTTTTATCAACGTGTGGCGAATCAGGAAAAGCATATACAAGCATGTGCTGGGTCGGGCGCGAAAAGTTCTAGCCGCGATCAGAACGAGTGGGCCTCGACAAAGTAAGATACGTGGTGCAGATATTGTAAATATTCAAGCTTACCAGTTATTCGCTCTTCAAAGTATCTCTTTCTTCTGTTCGGGCTAGCATAGTAGGTCTACTTTTCGCAATATTGAGCTGTAAATATCAATTTTTTCAAGCTATATAGCTATATATATATCAGAAAATGTGACAAAACAGCTTCTACAATCCTACGTGTGCCATCACGTGGTGCACCAAAATTCATTCACTAACGAAATGTGACTAGCTATAGCTAGTTAGCAAAGCGCAATGTGCTTGAGTTGCACTAACATGTACAGGTTGTTCAGCAAGAGAGAGTGATTGACAAAATCAAGCATTGTGCATGCAGCTGACTACTTCTGTCATACTGAGGATTAGATATATCTGCTGGTCTGCATTCCTCCAAGGCGGTGTTCACACTCGTCCACTAAATCTGTAGATCTAGCTGATGTACTAGCTAGTGTACTCTAGAGTACAGCAACCTCAAAATTCATAGCAATGACACATCAATTTACAAATAATGAATTGATGTGTCATTACCAAGGTCTTCACATGCTGTTGCTCTCTTCCTTGGTAGCGAGACGTAAGACACACCTTGTACAATGTCACACGATTACCTATGCGGCTAGGAAAGTAGACATCCTGCAGTCCCAAATAAGGGGGATGTATACAGGAGCGCGCATCCTGCAGAGAATGAAAGGCCGTCAGCAGCTCCTTTAGCTTGCATCATTGATGAGCCCTAGGCCTGATCACCTTGGAGTCGACAGCAAACGTGCTATGTTCCTGAAATGTGATCTACTTAAATTTCAGGAGGTTAACCTCGACTCAGCGTTGAGTTGACTACATCTAGAATCAGTACATTCGATGATAGTCAACCGAATGAGATTTCTTTTGATCTGTCAGTTCAGAGAAATTTCAATAGGAAGTCCAGTCAGCCAGCCATGGCTCGTGGTTGTATATCGAGAAAGTGGATTTCAGTGACGACGTATCACCAAAGACTGCTATTAGCACTTTCTGAAAATTTCGTACCTAGATTAGCACGTGCTGTAATGCTTTAAAAGTGTGCTAGCAGTAAGCTCGACCAATGACAATAGAGTTACAGCTGGAAAGGAGATGAACTTAAGCCTATAGATGATATATGCTACATTGACGTAGAAGATGCCTTGCCAGCCGAAGCACAGGCGTTTACTGTGTCATTGTAGGAACTGCTCACTGGCATCATAAGGAATACTTAATCAAGTTTGAATCATGAAAATTTTATGATTGATCAATCGGGGCAAGTGCGACGTCGATGTGCACCTGGAGAAATAGGATTGCGATTGCAGTATGGCATCAGGACACTGCGACAAGCCCTTGTTTTGATGGCCAAGAACTTTGTGTCATTAAAGTCATGATACTGTTTATGGAACGGGCACGCTAAAGATTGTCATCGGGGCATTGCTTGAATGATCATTATACCTACATCTGCAACATATCGCAATGTATTGCAATTATAATAATCGCAGCAGATACTTACTTGCGATACTGGCAGGTACTGCAGTGTAACATTGATTATTGCATCCTTTCTTGAAAAGCTATATCCGTTTCTGTCAGTCAACGGCCTCCAGCCCTGAATTGGACGCCCAGCTTCCAAACAGTCTGCTGCGATCTTACACTGCACAGAATGCCGAAACCATGCCATTGTAGGCCGGTGAGTTGCAGCTCTTATCAACGTTCAACAACCACGCAGCATGCTATCCCTAGATAAATTTCTGTGCAATATTGATGAATCCTTCAAGGGTGCAGATTTGAAAGATTTCACAGACTTCAAACGTCAAAGTTGCAATTGTCACAGAAGTCAAATGTCAAATATATTCTTCCAAATACACGTGGAAAGGTGCAGACTGGGCAATTGACATCGAAATTATAACTATTGGCCAGTTGAAAAGCATCTGGATTCTCGCTACCGTCATAAAGCCTGTATTGACCACGCAGTTAGTAGAAAGACGTTCCAAGACTGTGCACCGAAGCAATCTAAATATCAACTGAAAAAATTACACACTCAATCATCTGCGTGGTTCTGATTGCTGATTGACTTTAAAGACTATGACACGTCTCATCAATTAGCTGTGCATAAAATGTGGAATAAATGGTAGCCATGCCAAATATATATTAATGTATATGTATATACATTAAGCTGTTAGACAATTTGATTTGTTGCACTGCACTCATCCCATTTTGTGCATAGCTGTCGAAGTGCTGATGTAGTGCATGTACTGTACAGCAGATATGTATCTGACGAATACATACCTGACGAATTTTACAGACCTCGTCTCACTCGCTTGCAATTCAAGGTGCATCGATGTCTGCCATGAGACCAGCTAGTCTTGCAGAGGTTAACAGATGATGTGAAAGAGTTGTGCGGAAGGAGAAATTGCTAAAGGAAGAATTTGGTTTTCCGTACAATTCCGAGGGTGTTGCAGCCGAGTGCGTGCTGATCCCTGACGTGTAATGTGATAGTGTCACAGTCCTGTACACAAAGCGACAGCAGATTCATGTGTGCACATTCAATGCCAATTGCTGATCACAATACGCGTACGTCAGGCAAGTAAGGAGGGCCAGCTCAAACATTTCGTAGGATGTTACAGGCAAGAAACAACCCTGTGAAAGGTAGGTATTGGCTGTTTAAACCTTTGCAAATTGTGTGCTCTGACATTAAAGCCTTGAAACATTCAGGCGATAGCTCAAGCAGTATCGGCGTAAATTTCTATGATGAACATTAATGTTGTGAATATTCACCTTTCAGTGAAATACAATTGCACGTAGTTTACATTGTTTAATTGTGAATAAAAGTAATTTGCGATCTACAAATATGCAACGAAGATTTCACAAATGATGTATCGATGCTGGCTCATCATCAGACTGGGCGACTACATGTACACACCCATACCCACGGAAGTCATTGCACGTGCCTTTAAATACCATAGGGAGTTGATTGCATAGCATGATAGCAGTAACAAAGGATACAATACAGAGGACACGTACATGCGCAATGGCGACTTCAAAGTTTTCACCCCTGAGCAAAACACGCATAATGAGATTTAAACATAGCGAACAGCGACGTGAGGTCAAGCGATCTTGTACAGTTGCGCAACTGCTCGTCAATAAGCTCCTTAGAGTTGAGCTTTCATGAGAACCAGAAGACCTTGGCCGAGGTGGCAACTATTGCGACACAACAGGGCAGATGATGATATATGAGTACTCACAAACGCATTTGTCAACTAGTACTGTAGTGTCCATATGGGGGATTAGAGATAGGTGCATATGCATGTACATGAAAAACCATCACAGATCTCGGCATAAAAGGCACCAAGCTTGCAAGGTTCACAGGGCATTCAACAGTCTTAAGACACAAGCTTGGCAGAAAGCTTGTGTATTGACACTTATAGCTGTACGTACAAAGAATTGGTGACGGTGCACCGGTGCATGAACATACCAGTTGGGGTTATTTGACTTAGGGGCGACTGAGGTGCGTAGAACGCGACACTCTCCCAGTGCAACAACCGCATAGCAGTAAGGCTTGCTTGCAATGCGTCTGACTTTACCTTGACCAAAAAAGGAACGAGAGTTGAGAGCTATATATGAGATACTTTCGTAATATAGTTCAACTGATTGCGCAAATCCATCATTGAAATTGCTAGCGTGCTGCTTCCATGGATATGTATATACGTCCTAAGAAGGTTTCGTCCACAGAGCGCATTCATGGATGAGGGTTGATACTTGTACACAGGCGGATCTATCCAGATGTTGTAAACGTTTTGTGCCCACAAATGAATTTACGGTACAATGCAAATACACTGTGCAAGCTCCGGCTGCACCCTTTCGTAGGTTTACATGAAGCAGGTTGTCTTCACATGCGAGGCCATGACAGCGATGCCAAAGCTGCACTTTATGAAAAGACGATTACACACATCGACTCGATCGGATGAATAATGAACTATCATTTGATGGAAACAACTCTCACATATGAGAAGCTGCGTCGGCATAGATCTAGAACATAGCTGCAATCTAACTTAGAAAGAACTTCCATTGCAAACAAGGGAAAAGAAAGAGTCACACTTCTGTTACTTCGCATCACGTATTGACATCAGAATTGAACTATTACAGGAAATGCATGCATCACGATATCGATCGATGGCCATCGATGGCCCATGGGCTGCATAGTATGCAGCCCTTAGTATATGGGCTGATGTAAGAAAGGTAACCTGCAGCATTCTCGACGCTTTCGATTGATGAAGACACTACGTCATTCCGGTCAAGAGAGGGCTTGCTGATGCTTGGGACACCTCTTGCCTCGTAGATTGTTGCGTTCAGCGTGCCATGGAACCAAACCATTTGTCATGTCCAGCCTGGCGATCTGCACGCATTGCGATCCGTAAAACGAAGCTTGCTGTGATGTCATGCAAATCATATCTGAGCACAAAGCAGAGTCTAACCATCCACTGTACTTGTGTACATGTAGGCGCAGACCTAGGTGCGCGAAGAGCGGTATAGCCTATATTTCTCCGGATCCGGCATCAATGTACATCATATGTAATTTCACAGCAAGACATTTAAGCACTGCGCATGCAGTCGCCAGCGATGCAATTCCGTTGCTGGTTGCTTCAATTTTACCAAGGATCACCGGATGCAAGTTGGCTTGATCGCACGCATATGTACAAGCGCTAGCACGACGTCGGAGTCGACTCGGAGTGATGAATTCGCCTTGGATTACGCTAGCGCTGGCACCATGTTACATAGTGTATTAGTTGTATCAACGTCTTTTGATGCACTACTGTTCGTACAGGTATTTGCTGCACCACGTGCCTGTGTGCATTACTTCACTCCGCGAGGACGGCCGTCTGGAAGCTTCTAAAGCCTTCCAGCTGAGCTGCGGTTTACACACTGCCAGCGTGGCACGATCCTGTCTACTAACGGCCTTTGAGTGTAATAATACGAAAGCTCTTTGGACGCTCGCTTGCGAATTATAATTAGTTGCCGATGTCCGCGTATACGTATGAGGTGTATATACACTAAGAAATCCACGAATATTTTCTTTAGAGCTAGTTTTTCAGTATACGTTACTAGCTAGTATAGCAGATAGCATCTCCTGTAGGTCCGGACCTAAATGTTCGTTGCACAGGTTGAGGGACTACAGTATATACCTTTTGATCTTAAATATCCTTTCACTTTTCTAGCTTCTATGATTGAGAGCACAGAATCATCACAGCCGTATTAACTACAACTACTTGAGCATGCATAAGCAGGATCCAAACACGTGCAGCGTCGACGCCTGTGACACAAAAAAAGGTCAAGCGTGTTTGTCTGAGAGCCGTCTGTACAAAGCATAAAGTATTATGAAGGGGCCTAGTGCTGCTGTTACACTATAAGTGCTCGCCTACGACAACGTCTCACAACACGCAAATTCGCAGCGGCAAAGCAAGGCAACCTTCCTGTTACCTTTGCTTAATTATCTTCACCTTCTTGGAACGATTTACACTTGGTTCGCAAACCCCAGAAGAGGTTGAATGCATGCATGTCATGCATAGGCATCTGATCCACAATTAGAGTCTCATCAAGCTTGCGTCCCTCATATAATTAAACTGTACAGCCCTTATCAACAATAAACAGACAGTCAGCAGCCTTACGTGCCATGATCGACCGCTCGTATGAGAGCCACTAATGGAGTCGATTGCTGACGTCATGTCTATGCCAAACAGGCGTTATGCATTATCGCGCAACACTGCGTCGAAGCATATTTAAATGGACTACAACTTCTACTCTGTAAAATTAATTTGCAGGGCAAGCTTGCAAGGGTATCAACATAATATACTAAGATATGTTTATTTTTGCTAAAGAGCAGTTTTCGTACACATGCGTTGTACCACAAGCAGAATCATTGCCTATACTTTGTCGTTCTTCTGTTGTAACTGCTACATAACGCTTTCTCCGGATGACGTCCCGGAAGATGAACGTGTAGGCTCGGCTTACGCTGTCCACTTGTCCGAGTCGACTATTCGTGGCGGTGCATATATATCTGATCATCATTCGTGAACGTCCCTTGCTTGATCGATTGCTTGTGCACCACACTGTGGTGTGAGTCTTCGTTCATCATTTCCCATCAACCTACGAACTCTGTGGCCACAGGATATATTTCCCTCATTGACATTACTAATTCGTAATTAACAACGTTGTAAAGATCTGCTAGAGTATAATACGTGATACGCCATCCCTGCACTCATTGATTAGTAGGAATTTATTTAATGCCATACTCACCGCCACGTGGCACACTACTGCGGTGCACAAGCTACTTGACATCAAGTACTTGTTTTCATACATACTGCAAGTGAATAGTACTCCAGAGATTCCGGCAACATCATGCTTACGTAAGCTTACGTAATTACATGCCCCAAACATTTGATTTAGCGGTAATTATTTTTATAAAAGGATACCTTTATAAAAGGATAATTGTACTGGCGCTGGTCGACCAATCCTGCGGCAGCTATTGGCTTTCCACGGGCCCACTGGCATTTGCAATCGAGAAGCTAGACCATCAATGATTGCTACGTTGACTCATTTGGACACGCTATGCGCTAATTAGCTTCTCTTATACATACTTCCACAAATTACCTGTTTCATGATCGTGCTTTGCTACTTGTGGAATGCATTTATTGGGATTTTCGAAGACTCTTGGGCTTGTCTAAATCTGGTTTAACCAGTTACCAAGTAGTCTTTTACTTTTTGTCAAGCTATTAAAACCCCAATGGGCGATTGGCGATAGTAAAATGCCCCGGGAGTGGAAGCTTTGGCGCTAGCCGAATTACCAAATTTGCAAAGGTACATACGTATATACATAAACTCTCGAAAGTTTAGATTCGACCACCCAGGCTGCAATGCATAAACATTTCATAATCAACTTACAGGGCTTTGTAACTTTTAGATATTAGTGATATCGATATCTCCAACAGCCGTCCGTCGCCTACTTCTGGAAGCTCTTGATACCTCAATGATCAGGGATGAAATTCGGCTCTCGTCAAAGCTTAGCGCAATCTTACCGTTGAAGGTTTTCATGGGCATACGCAGGAGCTTCACTATCAAAAAGCTTGCAACCAAAAAACCATAGTGTTATGCATATAATTATAATTGATTGCCACACGCCGCCAATAGTTGCCAGAAATTCAACCATCCTGCAGTCATGGTCACCGAATTGATTATCATTATATGCACATATGTATATTGCCGGATACTTCACATCGAGCTCAGGATATCACATGGCATCAAGGCTATGGATTACGAGCTGAGCTTTCTGCTGACGAAGTGGCAACCATCCATATATGGCTGACTGAAATTTCAACATGCTTCACCGACCTTGATACGTGTAGGTAAACCAAAATTTGCAATTGTTTTCTCTAGAGCTCTGCAGATTTGTTATCACCATCTTTGCAAATTTGAGCGCATCAAATTTGAGCGCATCAAGCTGTTCACTGTAGGTCGGCGAATTACACAAGATACAATGGTCTTGCATGGACACAGAAATGTTCGCACCTTTCGACAGCACTCTTTTTCCCAAAGACCTGCATTTCACAGGGAGAATCCCAATGAATAATTGACATTATTGGCAGCAATTGAAAGGAGTGATCAAAGGTGTGTACTGAATCAGAATCGCAGAAAACACATCAGCAAACACATGAGGAGCTTGCTATTATTGCTAATTGAGCCTCATCTCAGATCTGCCGAATGAGCATGTATACATGTACGCAATTCAACGTTGCCTGGCTCAAGATTGGGCTTTGGAAGACCTTGAGCTTGATTGATTTTGCCGTGTTATTTAAAGTAACAGGCAACCTTATGATAATATAGGTAATGGAAGCAGCTGAGTGGACACAATATTTAAGAAATAGTGGTTACACTCGAATGTAAATGCTCGATGTGATGGTCTGTAATATTTCCTCGCCTATTATAAATTAAGTGTGCTTTCGAAGCATCGCAAATACGTTGCATGGAGGTGTGCAATATGCATGCGCCTCATTACAATGCATGCTTAGAATGAAGGAGAGCTATAGCTAGATAGCTAGGTGATAGGTTGTTTTTTAATCTACCAACTCAGCAAACATGCTCAACTAAGTGCAGAATGCTAATACACATGTCACTCGCAGCAGTAGTGATAGTGATAGTATCATCTTATCTTGACCTACTTCGAGCAGCAACACCGTCTAATGTCGTGCACACACGGAGGAAGGCTCCATGTACTTGCCAGTGATAAATGAAATAACTACATAGTTTCATGTATGTAATCCAGTGCATGAAGGCAATTGGCACGAATACGCGTACTTGCAACCTTAAGAAGCTTCTTACAAGCCCAAATGAATCCAAAAATGTATGAAGCACAGGTGATAGCGTAATTCTAACAACTGCGCAGCTGTGTGCTGTACATGCACAGCTGATCTGAAGTATTGCAAGAAAGAGTCATGCCATGCATGGAAGGAACTCACATCGCAATATCTTGGGTTACATTGCTGCTTGTAATTTTGCCAATTTGTTTCGCCCAACTTACCTAGAAATCCGAGAACTTCTGTTATTACATCCTACATCGGTGGAATGACAACCAATTTTAGTTCATCGCTATGAATTGACTGATGTTCTTTCAGCATCTCACATATATGTGAAACATGAGGTTGTACATGTATGCGTAAAGCTACAGCGGCCAAGAGAGAATAAGTGCTGGTAGTCTGTAAAACACCTATGGCATTAATAAAAAGTAATCTTATGTTGAGCACCATGTAAACAATGCACATGTGCACACGGGACAGAAACTATTCTGAGCTCTGCGAAAATATGATTGAAGTGAAACATATATATATATATATATATATCGCTGACTAGCCTTCAATTCGTTGCTGACGCGTCTCGAGCCATGAATGCACATATATCTCTATCGCGAATAATGCTGAGAGTGCTCTCTAGATTAGCTAGTGCTGAAAGTACACTAGTGCACACTCGCATGCTCTCGGCAAGCTAATGACAAGTTGGCGCAGATGAGCGAGCTCGCTCATTGATGTGTGTCGCACCTTTCTAAAATTCGTTAAACAACAGTAAAGGTGTGAGCACATATATTAAACAAGTCGATCTGTCTGCTCACCGACAATGAATCATCGAAATTGCATCAGTGCACTGCAGTCTAAGATCCCTGTAATCCGTTATCCGGATCATCAGGCTAAAATATACTAGAGTAGCTACCTCAGGATGTATCATTGTGATTCAACGATTTATGTTACAGCTGTAAGTTGTTAAGGATTTACCATTGTGTTACACCCGGGTGCCCTGGGTACCCTGCTCAAGGAGGTAAACCTGGGAGATTATGATGAATGCATGCAACTGTCTCAGCTTCATTCTCGGCATGTTATATGAGACCACGTAGTACATCGATTAAGGCGGAAATGTGCAGTCCTAATTATCAGGGTTTTCGATGAAATTTAAAATGAAAACACCTCGGAGGTCGTAATGTCCCATTTATGCGCAGGCATTGACATATTTGTATTCACGCATGTAGCCACTTACATCGCAGTACTGTCTCCCACCGGTGAAATGTTCTAAGTAAAGGCACTAATAACTACAGTGTAGTTGTTACGAGTACTACTATAGTATCACAAGCCAATCACGCATTATGGAATGAAACTAAGCAGATTGCCGTCAACTTGAGACGTTCTTAGAATATCAGTCATTACTTCGTAAGTACGATTCAATAATTGAATACGAGATTGTCGAAAGGAGCTCATCCACTCCTCAAGATCCACTGTAGCTACGATGTGATGTGTAGACAAATGATAAAGCATGGTTGTACACACGTGTAGTCGAATTGCTTCAAATTCGATATTGGTAGAAACAATCTGATCAGCTGTGCACATGTGTATGCATCGAGAAGGGG
>JAULKR010011895.1:0-13158 GCA_032356305.1 Prasiola linearis | reverse complement strand
GTGAGGCTGTCCATCAGGAAGAGGACGCGCTTGCCCTGGTCGCGGAACGCCTCGGCGATGGCGGCGGCGATGAAGGGAGCCTTGATGCGCTCCATCGCCGGGCGGTCGGAGGTGGCGGCGACGATGACGGATTTGGCCATGCCCTCGGGGCCGAGCGTATCGGCGATGAACTCCGTCACCTCGCGCCCGCGTTCGCCCACCATGGCGATGACGGCGACGTCGGCCGAGGCGGCCTTGGCCAGCGCGGAGACGAAGGTGGACTTGCCGGTGCCCGGTTCGCCGAAGAGACCGACGCGCTGGCCTTCGCCGATGACGTTGAGCGCGTCGAGCGAGGGGATGCCGAGCGGCATCGGGTTGACGACGGGCATGCGTTCCAGCGCGTCGGTCGGGGCGGATTCGGCAGGGCGCCATTCCGTCACGTTCAGCGGCCCGCGCGTGCGCGTGTCGAGCGGATTGCCCAGACCGTCGAGCACCCGGCCCAGCAACCCGTCCCCCGTGGGGGCCGACAGGGGCGTGCCGGTCGGCGTGACCCGGGTGCGCGAGGACAGCCCCGTCATCTCCCCGATCACGCCCAGGAGCGCGATGCCATCGCGAAATCCGACGATCTCGGCCAGTCTCGGCTCCCCCCCGTCGATGCCGGGGTCTTCGAGCGCGCAGATCTCTCCCAGCTTGCCTCCCGCGAGGATCGCCTCGACGATCGTGCCCGAGACCTTGGAGACGCGCCCGACCGTGGGGCGCAGGGAGACCGCGGCGGTCGCGCGGTCGAGGCGGGACAGGCTGGCCATCGGGCCGTGGCGGGCGAAGCCGTCTGCCAGGACGTTCATGCCCGGTCGTTCCCGGCCGCGGCGGCCCTGAGACCGCGCTCGATGGCGCGAAGCTGGAATTCTATCCCCAGTTCGATATCGCCGAAGGTCGAGCGCAGGACGCTCGATTCCAGCGGGCAGTCGGGGTCGCCGCGTACCTCCAGCACCTCGGGCGCGATGCCCCGACGCTCGAACTGCTCGCGCAGCGTATGCATGAGCGCGGGCGCGACGATCAGCACCGCACCGCCGGACACGTCGGTCTCGTGCAGGGCGCAGGCGACTGCATCGGCGACCTTCTCGGGGCCGGGGACGGGATCGAGCAGGCGGCGGAGCGTGGACATGACGGTGCCCGCCAGCGTCTCCTGCACCCGGGTCAGTTCGTCGGACATGCGCGCGGCGTATTCGGCGACCAGCGCGGCGCGGTCGCCTTCGGCTTCGACACGGGCGGCGGCGCGGATCGCCTCGGCCTCCTCATGCGCCCGGGCACGGATGCCGTTCGCCTCGGCATGCGCCTGGTCGATCCCCTGACGGGCGGTGGAGAGCGCCGCGAAATCATGTGCCTTGAGCACCTTGGAGCCGGGGATCGAACTGGTTCCCCCTGCGTGCGGTCCGTGATCGTCCTGCATCATGCATCCTTTCGCGTCGGCCTACCCCTCTTCGGCCAATGCAAGGTCGAGTCTGGCGACGAGAAGGTCGGCGCGACGACGACATTCGCGGGGGCGGCATTTTCCGCTCTTGCCGTTTGCAACATTCGTTCCGCCATCGCCCGACGATGGAACCAAGGCATGAAGAAACCTGTGAAGCGGCACCGGCTGGCCGTGGATCCAGCAGAACCAGCACTGCGTCCCGTCCCGCAGGATCGCCTCGACGATGGCATCCGCATCCTGGCCCGGCGCACCGGATGCGGCGACCTCGCGCGCGAGATCGATGGATTTCCCCTGGGTCGCCCGGCGCGCGTCATGCGCCGTCAGCCCGATCCCGAGCCTGTCCGAAAGGTCGGCGAGGAGGGGCTTGTCGACGATGCGCCGGAGGACGGAATACTGGCACATGATTCCCGTATCGAGAAGCAGGCGCATCATTCCGGCCTGCCCGAGGGCCACGAGCTCCGGTATCGGGCTCTCGAACAGGGCCGGGGCCGCGTCCACCGCACCGGTGCTCCGCATGAAACGCCGCTCCAGACGCGCCCGGTAACGCGGTGCCGACAGGCGGTCTGACAGGGAGGGCGGCAGATCCCCGCCGATCTGCTCGTGACCGAGGAGGCCCACCAGGGTGGCGGTATCGCGCAGGGTCTTGATGCGTTGCGCCGTCCAACCTTCTGTCGGGCTTGCAACGGTGCCGCTCATGCTCCTCGACGCGAGCGCGAGGCGGAACGGGCGGGAACGGCGGCAACCTCGGCGGGCGCGGGACGACGGGCAGGCCGGTCGAACAGCCCCTTCGCCGCGATCAGCAGCACGAGCAGCCCACCGGCCAGGATCACGGCGATCGCGGGGTTGAACGGTGCCGATCCGTCTACCGCGGCCCGCGCCACGTAGGGCCGGTCTTCGACCGCGCGGGCGTAGCGGTTGCCATCGCCGGGACGTGCCATCTCGTCGAGGAGGCTACGTTCGCCCGACCGCGAGGCGACGACCTGCGGGGCAGGCGCGCCGATCGCACCGGCGGGATTGGCGCGCCCGACCGGGAAGAGCGCGACGAGCACGTCGTCGTATTCCAGATCGTCGACCGCGTGGGACACCAGCAGCTTGATGCGCGGCACCAGGCCGTCGGTCGACAGCGCCTGCTCGTGATGGATCGCGACCGAGGCCGACGACTTGCTGACCCGGCGCCCGAGCGGGTCGACCGCGGGCGTCGCGAGGTGGACGCGCGCCGAGACGACCCCGTCGATCTCCGAAACCGTCTGCGACAGCTCCTGCGAGACGGCATAGCCGAGGCGCGCACGCTCTTCGGAGGGCGAGGAGATCAGACGATCGTTGTCGAAGACGTCGACCATCGAATGGAACTGCGGACGGGGCAGACCGCTGTCGGAGATGATCTGCACGGCCGCGGCGAAATCCCCTTCGGGAACCTCGACCGAGAACGTGCCGTCCTTTTCCTCGAGGCGCTTCGCATCGATGGAGGAGGTGAGCAGGAGAGCGGTGATCTCGTTGGCATCGCGCTGCGAGAGCTTGTCGTACACTTCGACACGGCATCCCGCCAGCGCGAGCAAGGCCACGAGGGCGAACCCTGTTTTACGAATCGTCATTGGTATCTCCAGAACTGTGCGCCCCGCGGGGCGCCGCCGACCTACTGACCGCGCATGAGCGAGGAAGCGGAAGACGAGAATTGAGAGCCGGTCTTGACGATTAGCTGGGTTTCGATGGCGTAGTCGAAGCTGCGCGTCATCGCGTTCACGGCATCGTCGACGCTGACGGATTCAGGCGCGACGTTCGAGATCTCGCCCCCTGCCGACGGACGGATGCTGGCGGGGCCGGCGAGCAGCTCGCTCTTGGCCGCCGAAACGGGTGACGCGGGACCTCCCTGGGCCGCGCTCATCGATTCGCGCTTGGACGCGCGGGTCTGCTCGAACCCGCGCAGGGTGTCGAGGACGCCGGAGCCGAGCTTGTCCATCGGCGTGTTCGACGTCGTGGGCGGCGAGAAGCTGATCTTGACGGAATCCGATGCAGGGTTCGTGCCGGTCGCACCGCCCGCGCCCTTCAGATCGCCCGCCTGTGCAGCGGCGCGCTCCATCGACGCAGCGCCCTGTGCACCCATGCCCCCATGAGATGATATCGCTGTAACGGACACAGCATCCTCCAGACTGCCGGTAATGCGGCAGAAATATCTTCAAGAAACGATCGCCGTCTCAGGCGATGGACGAGAACAACGCGTCGCCGTCGCCCGGCCCCCCGCCACCTGCTCCTCCGGCGGCGACTCCGGATCTGCGGAGCGGTTCTCGGTTAGCACTGTCACAGCGTGTGTGCAGATGCCTGGAGGGGAACCCGTCAGGAAACGATTCCCTGCCCGCCACCGTCAGCGCAAGCGCGCGCAACAGTCCGGAGCGGGCCATCCTGCGCGCCAGCCCGGCCACGAAAACGCGGCCGAAAGCGCGGCGTGCGCTCTCCTGCTGGTTTTCGCATGGGGTTTCGGCGTGCATGGCTGGGATCGTTCCTTGTTCTTGTAAAATCGTGGGAGGGGTCAGTCGACCGCCTGTTCGTCCTTCATGACGGACTGGATGATGTCGCCGCCCAGCAACTGGAGCAGCACGGCGGACGTGTTCTTGACGCCTTCGTTGAAGATCTCGTCGAAATTGCTGCCCTCGGCGGGGCCTGCACCGCCGGCGGTGCTCGCGGCGTCCGGCGCATTGCCGATGGAATTGAGTCCGTTCATGTCTTCTCTCCTCTTGGCATGCGTCCGTCAGACGGCGCCATAACTCTGAATCAGGCGGCGGGCGCCGCAGTCGGGGCCGCGAAGGATCTCGCGGCGGAGGGGTCTGGCTTCGGCATGACGCCCGAACCCCATGAGAAAGACCACCAGCACCGCCTTCGCCTCACGCACGCAGAGGCGGCGGTTGGCGATGGCGCTGCGCAGTCTGGCGAGAGCGTCGCGCTCGCGCCCCGCCGCCACCTCGATCATCGCGATTCCGATGGCCCCGGCGGCATTGTGCGGTTGCTGCGCGTCGATCAGCCGGAAGATCGGCATCGCCTCCTCGCCACGCTCCATCGCCAGCGCCATCACGCCGATCTCGCACAGGAGCTTGAGATCCTCGCGCGAAACACCCGACGGGTCGGTCTCCTCCTCGATCGTCCCGCCATAGGAGGGGGGCGTCTCGAGAGCGGTGAAATTGAAGGCTTCCAGCATAGACTACCCTCCCCACCGTCCGCCGCGATTGACGAGCGGCACGTCATGGACCGGCTTCTCGACGACGGGCAAGACGACCTGCCTGCGCTGGGCGAGCAGGGCCTGGAGCCTGCGCTCCTCGGCCAGACGCCGGACCTCCTCGGCCAGGCGCCGGGCTTCCTCGGCCACGCGTTCCGCCTCCTCGGCATCCAGTTGCGCCTGCCGGCGATCGGCGAGCATCTTCTTCTCGGCCAGTTCGGCCAGGACGATCTCGACGATCGCGACGTAGCGGGGCGGGCCGACCAGCAGCCCGAGCTCGCCATCCACGGCACTGATCGGGAAGCGCGCCTCGTAGGCACCGAGCGTCGTCAGCGCCTTCTGCAGGTCGGCGAGCGTGACGCCGCCCATGTCGAGAATGCGGCTGACCTGCTCGCTGTTCGACGACACCTCGATGCGCCGACCGTCGTAGCGCCAGTCGAGGGCGTATTCCCTGGACAACGCTTCGAGGATCTGCTCGCCGGTCGCATCCTCGAACCGGGCGGAAACGAGCCCGTCGACGGAATCGGAGATCACGACCGGCACACCGACGAGAGTGCCGAACTGGGTGAGCACCTGCTCGATACCCTGATCACGCACGACGACGTTGAAGCGCTCGGCGCGCCATCCGTCATCCGCAGACAGCACGGGAGAGGCGGCAAGCGCGAAAGGCACCAGGAAAACTGTAAGCCTATGAAACATATTCTCACTCCGCGCTTCATCACACCAGCCCGAGATAGCTTCGTGATGCGACTGTATCTCATATCCACCATATCATAACAAGACATATTCATTGCTATTCATCGAATATGTATCAAACGAGATCGTCATCTAAAATTAATCTTGTTTGAATCTCTTTTTGGTGCATTACTGTCGGTGCAGCGATTTGTAACGGGACGGCGACCCTGGAGCATATCGAGGCATATCAGTGTATCTGGATGCAGGGGAATGCATTATGTCTTTCAACATCTCCAATGCTCATGGCGCAGGCCAGTCCGCCGGATCCTCCGGAGGCGGTAGCAAATTCTCGAGCTACCAGTCCGGCGGCAAGCAGGGCCCCCAGGGTCCTCAGGGCCCCCAGGGTCCCAAAGGCCACACGGGCGCGACCGGCCACACGGGCGCACAGGGCCCCAAGGGTGATACCGGTGCTCAGGGCCAGCAGGGTGCTCAGGGCCAGCAGGGTGCTCAGGGCCAGCAGGGTGCTCAGGGCCAGCAGGGTGCGACCGGCGCTCAGGGTGCCAAAGGCGACACCGGCGCACAGGGTGCCCAGGGCCAGCAGGGCGTCAAGGGCGACACCGGCGCGACCGGCGCCCAAGGCCAGACGGGTGCGCAGGGCGCAACCGGCGCGCAGGGCGTGCAGGGTGAAACCGGCGCGACGGGTGCTCAGGGCGCGACCGGCGCACAGGGCGTGAAGGGTGAGACCGGCGCGACCGGTGCCACGGGCGCAAAGGGCGACACCGGTGCACAGGGTGCTGCCGGCGCCAAAGGCGACAAGGGCGAGAAAGGTGACAGCGTCAAGTTCGAGGCCGACACCAATAACGACGGTTTCGTCTCCAACGATGAACTCAAGGCGGCCCTCGGCCCGGGACCCAAGGGTGACAAGGGCGACACCGGCGCAACCGGTGCCAAAGGCGACACGGGTGCCACCGGCGCAGCCGGAGCCGACGGTGCCAAAGGCGATACCGGTGCTGCCGGAGCCGACGGCGCCAAGGGCGACACGGGTGCCACCGGCGCAACCGGTGCCACGGGCGCTACCGGAGCGACGGGCGCAGCTGGTGCTGACGGAGCCGACGGCAAGGATGGCGCCAAGGGCGACACCGGCGCGACGGGTGCTACCGGTGCAACGGGCGCTACCGGCGCAGCTGGTGCTGATGGAGCCGACGGCAAGGACGGCGCCAAGGGCGATACCGGCGCGACGGGTGCTACCGGCGCAACGGGCGCAACGGGCGCTACCGGCGCAGCTGGTGCTGATGGAGCCGACGGCAAGGATGGCGCCAAGGGCGACACCGGCGCGACGGGTGCTACCGGCGCAACGGGCGCTACCGGAGCGACGGGCGCAGCTGGTGCTGACGGAGCCGACGGCAAGGACGGCGCCAAGGGCGATACCGGCGCGACGGGTGCTACCGGCGCAACGGGCGCTGATGGAGCCGACGGCAAGGACGGTGCCGATGGCGCCAAAGGTGACACCGGTGCCCAGGGCCCCAAAGGTGATACCGGCGCAGCCGGTGGCTCCTCGGGCGGCAATGGCAATGGCGGCATGAACGGTGGCGGTAACGCCGGCGGCGGCATGAACGGCGGTGGCAACGCTGGCGGTGGCAACGCTGGCGGCAACGGCAATGCCGGTAATGGCGGCAATGGCGGTAACGGCGGATCGGTCTCCGGCGGCAACGGCAATGCCGGTAACGGCGGCAATGGCGGATCGGTCTCCGGCGGCAACGGCAATGCTGGCAACGGCGGCAATGGCGGTAACGGCGGATCGGTCTCCGGCGGCAACGGCAATGCCGGTAACGGCGGTAATGGCGGTAACGGCGGATCGGTCTCCGGCGGCGGTGCGGCTGGTGGTTCCGGCAACGGTGGCGCGGCTGGCGGTTCCGGCAACGGTGGCGCGGCTGGCGGTTCCGGCAACGGTGGCGCGGCTGGCGGTTCCGGCAACGGCGGCGCGGCTGGCGGTTCCGGCAACGGCGGCGCGGCTGGCGGTTCCGGCGGAACCGGTGGTTCGGCCTCGTGCACGATCATCAACAACGCGGCTCCCAACCAGACCGGTGGCGGCAGCAACGTCGTCTCGATGATGTCGGGTGCTTCGGCCGGCCAGACGAACGGCGGCATGATGGCGTCGCTCGGCAGCGCGACCAACACGCTCCAGGGCGCGGTCAACAACCTGCAGAACACCCTCTCGAACGGTGGCGATTCGGCTGCGGTCCAGTCGGGTGCAGGCAGCGTCACGTCCTCCGCGGGCAACGTCAGCAACGGCGTCTCCACGGTGCAGAACAACGCTCAGGGCATGTCCTCCTCGCAGAACAGCGCCTTCAGCGGCATCCAGTCGCAGCTCACGCAGCTCATCTCCTCGCTCACGAGCCTGATGAGCAACATGGGCGGCGCGGCTTCGGGTGGTTCGGCAGCCGGCGGTAGCGCCGGTGGCGCTTCGAGCGGTGGCTCGGCTGGTGCTGGCGGTTCGGCCGGTGCCGGTGGTGCGGCTGGCGGCGGTTCGGCCGGTGGTGCGGCTGGCGGTGACGCGGCCGGCGGTGCAGCTGGCGGTGACGCGGCTGGTGGCGCAGCTGGCGGTGACGCGGCCGGTGGTGCCGACGGCGCAGCCGGTGGCGATGCGGCCGGTGCAAGCGGCGAGATCATGAAAGCTCTGGGCCAGGTCCTCGAGCAGCTTCAGGATCTCATCAAGCAGCTCACCTCGCTGATCTCGCAGCTCGGTGGAGCGGCAGGCGGCGGTGAAGCCGGTGGCGACTCGGGTGCCGGCGGTGACGCGGGCATGGGCAGCACCGAAGGTGCAGGCTCCGAAGCCGATGCAGGCGCCGACGCCGGTGCCGATTGCGACGACGCGGCCGATGCCGGCAGCGACGCCGATGCAGGCGCCGACGCCGACGCGGGTTCCGATGCCGACGCCGGCATGGACACCGCGGCTTCCGGCGGCAAGCACTAAGCCTGTCGTCTCCCGTCCACTGTACCAATGAACTTGAAAGGGGCCTTCGGGCCCCTTTCTCTTTGTCCGCTCGCCCTCTAGGAAGAAGGCCAGCAAAGGATGACAGCCATGAAACTCGCCACCTGGAACATCAACGGCATCAAGGCGCGCATCGACGCCCTACCCCTCTGGCTCAAGCAGTCGGAACCCGATGTGGTGGTCCTTCAGGAGATCAAGTCCGTCGACGAGGCCGTGCCGCGCGGGCCGCTCGAAGACGCGGGCTATAATGTCGAGACGCACGGGCAGAAGGGCTTTAACGGCGTCGCCATCCTGTCGAAGCTTCCCCTCGAATCGGTAACACGCGGCCTGCCCGGTGACGAATCGGACGAGCAGGCGCGGTGGATCGAAGGCACCGTCACGGGCGAACACGGCGCGGTGACGATCTGCGGCCTCTACCAGCCGAACGGCAACCCGGTGCCGGGGCCGAAATACGACTACAAGCTGGCCTGGATGGAGCGGATGGAAGCGCGGGCAGCGGCACTCCTGTCACTGGAGGAGCCGATCGCGATGCTGGGCGACTACAACGTGATTCCCCAGCCCGAGGACGTGCACGACCCCGCCGCATGGGAGGAGGACGCGCTCTACCGCATCGAGACGCGCCGCCGTTTTCGCCAGCTGATGGCTCAGGGATGGACCGACGCGATTCGCAGCGTCGACCCGGTGGGCGAGCGCTTCACGTTCTGGGATTATCAGGCCGGCGCATGGCCCAAGAACAAGGGCATCCGCATCGACCACATCCTACTCAGCCCGCAGGCGGCGGATATCATGGGTACGGCGGGCATCGACCGCGACGTGCGCGATTGGGAAAAACCGTCGGACCATGTGCCGGTGTGGTGCACACTGGACGTGTGACCTCACACCGGAAACGGGCCTTATGCGCCGATCAGCTTGTTGACCGCGATCGTGCGGGTCGCCTTCTTGCCCGCATGCTGCTTCCAGGAGTAGTAGGCGAGAAACGGCACGCCGATATACCCGACGATGGTAAAGGCAAGGAAAAGCGCGATGAAGCCGTTGACGGCGAAACCATGGGCCCAAAAGTACAGCAGACCCCAAAGCAAAGACCAGAACCACGTCATCCCCGTCGACTCGTCCATGCTCTCGGCTAAAAGGCTTGCCGAGCACGCTCGCCGATCACTTTTTCATGCAATGCTATATTGTTCTTCTTGGCCATGACACCATTTCCCGTAAAACCGCTATCAGATACTCCGGTCGATGGGCCTGCCATCCGACCTGTCCAAATAACGTAGTACGGTGAAGTTAAAACCGGGTTGCCGCCAAAGGGGAAAAACCGGACGATACACGTCCGGATAATCGCGCGGGATCAGCGATTCGTGCGGCGGTCCCCGTGGGCGAAGCGCATCGCCTCCTCGGCGGCACTGAAGAGGGCTTTCGCCTTGTTGACCGTCTCCATGCGCTCGTCCTCTGCATTCGAATCCCAGACGACGCCGCCTCCGGCCTGGACGTACATCTTGCCGTCCTTCAGCACCGCCGTGCGCAGGGCGATGGCCGTGTCCATCTCTCCCCCCGCGCCGAAATAGCCGACGCCGCCCGCGTAGATGCCGCGTTTCTCGCGCTCCAGCTCGTCGATGATCTGCATGGCGCGAATCTTGGGTGCGCCCGAGACCGTGCCGGCAGGCAGGCCCGCGAGCAGGGCATCGACCGCATCCACATCGTCGCGGATCACGCCGTCGACGTTCGAGACGATGTGCATGACATGACTGTAGAGTTCGACGCTGTACTGCTCGTTCGGGTCGACGGTGCCGATCCTGGCCACGCGGCCCACGTCGTTGCGGCCAAGGTCGAGGAGCATCAGATGCTCGGCGCGTTCCTTGGGGTCGGCGAGCAGGTCGGCTTCGAGGGCGGCGTCCTCTTCGGGCGTCGCGCCGCGCGGACGGGTGCCTGCGATGGGGCGGATGGTGACGACGTCGCCCCGCAGGCGGACGAGGATCTCCGGGCTGGCGCCGACGATCTGGAAGCCACCGAAATCGAAGTAGTACATGTAGGGCGACGGATTGGTACGGCGGAGCGCGCGGTAGAGCGCGAAGGGCGGCAGGGTGAACGGCACCGTCCAACGCTGCGACGGCACGACCTGGAAGATATCGCCCGCCTTGATGTATTCGCGCGCCCGCTCGACGATGGCGTGGTATTCCTCGGGCGTGGTGTTCGACACGCCCTCCCCCACTTCGGCGCTATGCGGAACCGGCATTTCGGCGGGCAGCGCGCGGTCGAGGTCGTCGAGCGCATCGGCCAGCCGCTCGGCCGCGCGGGCATAGGCGGCGCGGGCGCTGACGCCGGCTTGCGCGCGCACGGGCGTCACGAGCATGACCGTATCGGCGACATTGTCGACGATGGCGACCAGCGTGGGGCGGATCAGGACGGCATCGGGCACGCCAATCACATCAGGGTTGGGTTCGGGCAGCGTCTCGACATGGCGGATCATGTCGTAGCCGAGATAGCCGAACAATCCGGCGGCCATGGGCGGCAGGTGCGCGGGCAGGTCGATGGCGCATTCGGCGATCAGCGCGCGCAGGCTGTCGAGCGGGGCGGCGTCCTGCGGCTCGAACCCGTCGGGGTCGTAGCGGGCGGCGCGGTTGATCTCGACGGTATCGCCCTGGCAGCGCCAGACGAGGTCCGGCTTGCAGCCGATGATGGAATAGCGGCCCCGCTTCTCGGCCCCCGTCACCGATTCGAGGAGGAAGCTGTCCTTGCGCCCCTGCGCCAGCTTGAGCGTCAGGGAGACCGGCGTGTCGACATCGGCGACGCGCCCGCTCCACAGCACGGACGCCTCGCCCGCGTCGTAGCGGGCGGCGAAGTCGTCGAAGGACGGCTCGATCATCGCGGATATCCTCGGGTCATGGAAAGACCCCCCGCGCGGGCGGGGGCTTTCCGGGTCGGTCAGCGGTAGCCGAAACCCTGGCTCAGGCGGACGAGGGTCTCGTCGATGGCGCCCGGATAGAGCAGCAGCGGATGACGCTCGATCGCGTCGCGCGAGAAGGTCTGGACGACATCGTTGGCGAATTGCGTCGAGTAGCGTTCGGCGGTGGAATCGACCGCCGCCATCTCCGTCTCCGCGTCCCCGGCGACGATCTCGGCCAGGGTGCCGATGACGTAGCCGTCGCCCGCCTCGCCATTGACCGGTTCGCCGACCTCGGCGCGGAAGAGCGCCTGCACGATCTCGCGCGTCAGGGGGGGCGACTGGTCGGAACGGCGCAGGGCGCGGGTGGTCGCGACGTCCTCGCCCAGTTCGGCGGCGATGGCCGCGAGGGTGGTGCCCTCGGCGAGGCGCGCGTCGATCTCTTCGGCCATGGTGGCCAGCGTCCGGGTGCGCTGCGCGTCCTTCCACGCGGCGATCACGTCGTCGCGCACCTCGTCGAGCGGGCGCAGGGCCGAAGGGGTGATGCCGTCGACCGCCAGCGAGTAGAACCCGCCGCCATCGGCCTCGACCAGCACGTGCTCGGCGTCTTCGGTGGTCGTGAAGGCCGCTTCGAGGAAGCCGTCGATTGCGGGCAGGTCCGCGACCGGCTCGCCGTCGGTGCCGCGTCCGGTCGCGTCGACCGCGGGGGTGGTGCCGTAGAGGGCGGCGGTGCGCTCGCCGATCTGCGGCAGCGTCGCGCCGCCGGCGATCTCGTCGTCCATCGCCACGGATTCCTCGAGGATCAGGTCGCGCGATTCGAGCAGGGCGAGGTCGAGGCGGATCTCGTCCTCCACGGCGTCGAGGGGGGTGACGGTCGAGTCGGTCACGTCGCGCAGGTTGAGCAGGGTCCAGCCGAAGGCCGTGCGCACCGGGCCGACGATGCCGGTCTCGGTCGCGCCGAAGGCCGCTTCGTCCAGCGCGTCGGGCAGTTCACCGGCGATGACGGTACCCAGATCGACGTCGCGCGCCCTCTCGCCGCGCTCGGCCAGGATGTCGGCGAGAGTCTCGCCGGATGCGAGGCGGGCCTTGACCTCGATCGCGCCCTCCTCCTCGTCGAACAGGAGCTGATCGAGCGTGCGGGTCGCGGGGGTGGTGAACTGGGCGATGCGGTTCTCGTAGGCCTCGGTCAGCTGGCCCGGCCCGATCTCGACCGTGGCCGCCATGATGTCGGGCGTCAGGACGACCCAGGAGATCGCGCGGTAATCCGGCGCGCTGAAGCGGTCCGCGTTCTCCTCGTGGAAGGCGGCGACCTGCTCCTCGGTCGGCTCGCCGGGGTCTTCCGCATCGGATTTCGACAGGAGGATGTAGTCGAGGATGCGCTGCTGGTTGCGATAGCGGTGCAGCGTCTCGGCAAGGGCGCGGGGGGCGGCGGTGCCCGCGCCGACGGCCTGCATCATCGCGTTGCGGGCGAGGTCCTGACGCACGCCGTCCTCGTATTCGCGGGTGTTCAGCCCTTCCTGACGCAGGGTGGATTCATAGCTGAAGCGGTTGAACGTGCCGTCCGGACCCTGGAAGACGGGAGCCGTCTCGATCGCGCGGCGCACCGCCTCTGGCGAGGCGGACAGGCCCATCGACGCGGCCTCGGCGTTCAGCGCCTTGCGGGTGGAGAGGCGGGCGAGCACGACCTGTTCGCGCCCAAGCTGACGCGCTTCGGGGATGGAGACCGCGCGGCCCGCCTGACGCTGGAGCGATTGCAGGTCGTTCTGGAAGGCGTTCGCGAATTCCTCCGTCGTCACCGGTTCGTCGCCCACGGTCGCGACGGTGGAGGCGAGGCGGTTGGTGAAGACGTCCGAAATCCCCCAGACCGCGAAGCTGACGACCAGCAGCGCGAGCAGGACCTTGGCGGTCCAGGAATTCACCGAATTGCGGAGCGATTCAAGCATGGGGCGGGGTCCGATCAG
>JAULKR010011784.1:0-13177 GCA_032356305.1 Prasiola linearis | reverse complement strand
CACACACACACACACACACACACACACACACACACACACACACACACACACACACACACACTCTCTCTCTCTCTCACTCTAGATACTTATGAACAGTTCATTAACTGCTATATCTGACACCAAGGGCAAAGATAACGATGACGGTTTTCCTTTTTACTTGTGTTGTACTCGCCAATGTCAGTTACAGTTACACCTAAACGAGTACTTCAGAGATGAGGGTCAGGAGCCGAACTGTCGTTCATGTTGCCATATACATACGTGTCTGTGGTTGCTTGCAGGATTTGATGAGGCATTCAATGCTTCGACAGAAGTTGATGTGGCATCAAGTGAACCAGTCATACTGGTCTTGGGCACAGAAGGTTCCGGGCTGTCATCCGCTTCACTTGAAGCTTGCAAGCCCATCAGTTTACCTATGCAAGGGGGTATTGAGTCCCTGAATGTAGCCTCGGCTGGGAGCATACTTATGTATGCACTTTCCAGAACGTGAGGAGTTCTGTGAAACTTGAATTCATGAAATACGACTAATTTAATCCAGTGGAAAGCACTCTATGCGCATCAATGCGGCATAAAGTCGGCATTGTTAAATAGGAGCCTAGCCACGTGAAGAGATTACATATTAGGCTATAATCACAAAGTAAATTCCTCAACATTTGTCAGCGTCAAATGACTTAACATAGTTTCTGAGCTATCCTATCCCTTATGCGAAAAGGGACGACAAGAAGCTGTGACGTCAACATGCCAATGCAAGCGAAGGCAAGAAAGTTTTCGTTTGATGTGTGGCAAAGTCTTTACACATCAGCGTGTTGAATCAAGGCATTTGAATACAGCGTCATATCGCAATAAAATGTTACTGAACAGGCAGCTTCAACGTGAACATACAGGGAGTGCGAGTAGAACACCAAAATCTGTAACTACATTCTCATTGCACGCCTTTCCACCACCACGGTGACTTATGATAAGTCATCCCACTGCATGCATAATGGCAGAAGCGCTATACTGTATTTTCAATTTTTCTTGCTCCATATGAAACCTCGGCGACATCTGCATGTTCAGGATGTGGCATGCCTTCACGGGCTTATTCTATGGCGCTTTGTCCTCACTGGTATAACTATTTAAACGTATGGTCGAGCCGGTGTGGCTCTTGACGTCAAAAGGTCGTGGTATTGGGCAGAGCAAATTTGCCTCAAAGCAAAAGGGCACAGTGGTGATGTATCGATGCTTGAGCTGCTGAGACAACTGCAGAAGCCCACACTTATTCAGAATGCCGTTATTGCAAACCCTAATAGTTACATTGGAGTAACGACTCGCAACCGTTTGAATCGATATGGTTATTTGTGATGTTCAGCTGCAAGTCAGCACATTCACGTTACTCAGGGTTATGCTTCATAAGATTGTCTTTGTTACACGCTGATATGTCGTGCTGCGAAATGGGTGCAACGTTTCAGTATGAAGTATAAAACCTCTGGAAGATCATGTATTGGTAATATGTGAACATCAGCACGAGATTGTTTCCAAGCATTGCTCACGATAGCCAACGTGACATAGGTCGACATCGCTCATAATTGCTGGACAAACGTTGCAGCCGTACTGTTTCTAACCTGCTCAGAAAATTCATAGTTATGTATAAATATGGAGACCTCCTTCTGCATGTATTGTACATAATATCGACTGGAATGAGGGCTACGCAAAATCCCCAAAGCTTTGCATCAATGAGGGCTTGCATTAAATACCAAGACCTCCTAGCGTGCTGCATGCAATTATCCGTGAGTAAGAAATCTGGTCGAGCAGGACCGAGTTCATAAAACTTAGACAGGTCTCCGTTTGGCAAGGGCATACTGATGATATACGAATAGCGAGCATACCTTCGGAGATTTGATCCAATGTAGATGGTAAAAATATTGACACCGGGCATTTAGGATATCCCGGGCCCGTTCAGGTGACGTATGATGTCATGCTTGTCACGGCCTTAAATCTGATAACACGGCAACTTGTTGAACAATTTGCGCGAGCATCAAGCTTTGCTTCTTCAAGAAGCTAAGTTAGCGTGTTGACTACCTTCGTACTTTAAAGTAAATTTACAAGTCCATATACTTTCAGAAATTTCTTTACAGCCGCGGTGAATCGATGCAGCATTGCGTGACGTGAAAGCGCAAAAAGCATCAAAATGCACCCTTGATATATCATTATCATAACATGATGTCGTCATCTCTGATGAAATAAGGACCATCGAATCAATCTCGGTCAGTCATTTATGCTGTCGAACTGATACAGCCTGTGTAATTACTAATCAAATGCTTACCCAGCCTGACATGCATCATATGTATGTATTGGTAGCGACTTGCTGCCTCGTCGTCGCCGGCAGAAAGACGCCTGCTAATGAACAATACGGATCCTAATTTGTTTCTCTTGTTTCTGTCCGGCTTAAGAAGCGTCAAGAGTAACAGCGGTTGCCACATATAAGCGTTGAAAGATCGGAAAATACTCCACCTTAGTGGAGTACAGAGCTGTGGAGCGTTCAATCCTCGCACTTAGCATTGAATAGGCATCGAAGGAGGCAGCAAGGTCATCTGCGATCATGAGCATGAGCTGCCCTAGCGAGTGGTACTTTATATCCGTAATTTAGTATATCACTTATTCGATCAGCAGTATCATAGGGAAAGGTTGCCATCAGCAATTGACATGAATTGCTGTATATTATGAACCTTTCCGACGATAATTCGAAGGGGGCTTTGTTGGCAATTTCAAGCAGCGTTTTTATTGGCACGAGCTTCATCATAAAGAAGCGTGGGCTCCGCGTGGCAGGGACTCATGGGGTCAGAGCAGGTGAGGTCATCTTGCTGATGTAACTTTTCAAGGTTTCAGCTGGTGCCATGTGTATGCCAAATGTATTGTAGCAGTCGATGTGGGTCTCTGCTCATCTTTGGAATCACGAGTTTCAAGACTTGGTGTTCTGCATGTCACTTAACTTCATTGCAACTGCAAAAACTGGGGTCACCTTCAGGCGTTGGTGGATACACATATCTTCGAGAACCACTGTGGTGGACTGGAATGCTCGCGCTTATAGCTGGCGAGGTAGCAAATTTTGCAGCATACGCATTTGCCCCGGCCATCTTGGTTACACCTCTTGGCGCACTCAGTGTGATCGTCAGGTAATGCAAGCGATGCTGTGGCAGCTAAGTTGGTTTATATTGAAGCAGGCGCAGACGCTCTGTCATTCATTGGACAACGAGAAGATCACTGTGTTGCGATGCAGTGCTGTCTTAGCTCACCATGTTCTCCAAGAACGGCTGAATATCTTCGGAATGCTGGGGTGCTTGCTGTGCGTCACGGGGTCTATTGTTATCGTCTTGCACGCACCTGAGGAACGCCCACTGCTTTCCGTGGCGGAGATCTGGGCGCTTGCATTGAGACCAGGTGAGCCGTTTGCAGGCTGTGCTTCAGCGATTTGTAATTTGCGTGTCGTGTCCTTAATCCTTTGTTTAAGCGGACTAGCCTCCAGGTCGTCCATCTCTCATGTGCAGTGTTCCTCGCTTATGTAGCAGCTGCTCTGCTCGCTACTTTTGCTCTGATTTGGGCAGTGCCATCAAATGTAGCCACGAGCAACATATTCGTGTACATCGCAATATGCTCTATTACTGGCTCGCTATCCGTCATCAGCTGCAAGGTACACACTCGCAGCCTGTCCTGTGAAGGTCGTGAATCCCGCAGCCTCAAGGCGTACCAATGAAGTTTAAGTCTATATGTGTCCAAGCCCCACTTTTCTATCATGCACAAACACACAATGTTCAAGCTGCAGGCCTTGGGCATTGCCCTCAAACTCACATTTGGTGGCAACAATCAGCTTCACCGTACTGAGACTTACTACTGTATTGCGGTGAGGATATATGAATTGTTTTGCATCTCAACTGATACTTTAACCCAGGTTTTTGCACTTATCTGTTCATGAGTCTCTATTTCTAAAATTATTGGTCTATTCTGACCAATAATTGTCAATAAGAGCAGACCTGGCATGACCCTGTTTGCAGATTGTGGTGGCTTGTGTAATCACTCAGATGAACTACTTGAACAAGGCACTTGATTTATTCAATACTGCGATTGTGAGCCCGATATATTACGTCATGTTTACCTCGCTGACTGTATCGGCCAACGTACTGCTTTTCCAGGTGCGATATGGTGTACTGAAGCCCGCCATGCGTAAAATTAAGCGCCAAAGCCTGACTTTTTTCATGGTTCATGCAGGAGAAGCAGCGGCCTGCCAACGTCATTAGTCAAGTGTGTGGTTTTGTAACTATCGTCGTCGGCACGTTCATACTGCATTCGACTCGCAATCTGGGCATCAAATCTGCAGCCATCGCTGAGATGACGAAACCAAGGACAGGGGTGACCGAGAGCAAACAAGGCTTGCCTCTGTTGTCAAGGACTAACAGTTTTACGTCGCCTTTCAAGAAGGAAGCTGGACGTTCATGATGTCACCGATTGTACCTTGTTATTCGCAGCGTGTCACGTCGTTGTTTGCAAACTTCTATGGTTTCCCATTAGCCTTTAGAAGTTTAGGATTGTAAATCGGCTGGGACATCGCTTGCGATATAGCTCAGTTTAAGATCGTTTTGCCGATCAAGTCGACAGATTGTCTCATCTTTAGAGTCAAAGTAGAAGAAATGTTGCTGTTTTGGTTAGACCCTTTTGAGTTCATGTTTTGCATTTCAAAAGTACTAGGATATGGCATGTCTTAGCTTCAGCACTTCAAATGTTCAATGTAAAAGGAATTGAGCCAAACGCTGATGCCACTCGATGTTTGCATAGCAGAGCAGTTTACGAAAACCGCAGGATTCGAAGAATTTCAGTCTAGCCAGAGGCATCCCCTATAAACACACTGAAATGTACACGTGTGAGCAGACTTGGGACATAACCTGCAAGAATAAGGTATGAATCGACACAGATGACTTTCATTGTTAACAAAAGCCACAAACCAAAAAACTTTGCAAAAGCGTTTGATAATTTTGCTCAACATGAAGCTGGCAGCAAATTGTCTAAACTTCATAATGTACATGGTACTGAGAAGAATTGCAGCAGCTGCTTGCCATCTGATATTTAGGCAATCTCTTGCGAGACAGATGACACACGTGCCTGGACACGAAACGGATGCTGCACAACTGCTTTCCAACGAGCAGACCATTTGAAAGCCAAGTGCCATTATCTCTGCCGTAGGCGATCCCAATTGCTATCTTGTTGGTACAGTCTCATTGCTTTCCGCAGGTCACCGTCAGCACTATGCAAGTAGAACGTGGCTGTGTTCAGGTTGACATGTAAACCTGCACAATACTTAGAGCTGTTTGACATGATAGCTGAAGTGGTGAAATACACTCATTCAACAGTAACTTTGGCTGCTTAAAGTATGCACAAATGCTTTCACAGGTTAGCGCACACGTAAGCGGAAAGGGGCGATGGAGGAAAATTCATTAGTGTATCAGGTCATGCAGCAAAGCAAGTGACGCTGTCGTGGATACGGGTATGAGATGAGAGGACTTGCTTGGTCCAAATGCCGCTCGTGTAAAGCGCACCTTTGCTGAGAAGCAAAGCAAGCTTCCCCCTGTTGGCAGCCTCTGCTCCTTCCCTTGCAATGGGATCCAGCTGTGACATCCTGCTCTGCCGTGTGCGATGCTGTTGTCGTTCAATTATCACGAATTGGCGGTTTAAAACGCTGCAGAAGAAGAATTCGCCGGCACGCCCAGCAAATTGAGAAGCTGCAGGGAGATTGCGATATGATATTGTTGTAGCAGATAGGGGCTACTGCAAAGCTATGAGCTTCAGAAGCTACCATTACCATGTGGACATTTCAGATCCGATTGTCGTCAGCAAGAGGAGAGAAATGACCTGGTACGAACACAGAGTCTCGAGTGTGTAGCGAGGACTCGGTCATTAGATTATTATGACGCTTCAGTTGGTCGACTGTGACGTTTGCTGCAATTGCCAGTGCCGAGATGCTATCACCCTCGACGACTGGGCGTTGCACCACGAAGCTTTCTGGATTGAAATTCTGCATGTTAGAATGTGAAGGAGCTAGTAATCCATTATTGCCGTGAATATAAATATCACACGCATAGCCTTTACAAAGGCAATCGCAGACGTTTCACAAAGCACACCAGTAAAGACCTCCAGGTGCGAGGCATGCCAATGACTTTGTTCAAGTTCCATGCTGATTTGAAGTGCTCCAAGGCAGCAGCCTCAGCGGCTAAGTTCCATTCCCTGCATACGGCCTTTGAACAGAAGCATGAATCATTGTAAGGCCGCAAGGTCGGACCGGAAAAAGGCATCCATAGTGCATGGCACTGATACTCAGAGAAAGCTTCGCAACAGACAGCTTTTGCCATATCAGCGTATTGGACTGCCAGAGGCTTCAATGCCTCACTCTTGCGCTCAGGATTAAATCCTCGGTTGGCAGGTGGCTCATTATGAATTCAATCAAAGGTGTGTCTAAGGCAACGAAAGGGGATGCCACAGCAGCTGGCGGGGTGTCTGAGCTATTTGGCCTTTGCGACGGTGTTTTCATCGATTCTGTCAAGCTTGGTACAAAGGCTGTCGTGGATGTTCGGGTGTTGCTGCCAGATGCATTCCATGGCCAGCACTGTCGCAATGCACGAGGAATGAGGGTCGTTGAAAGCGCTGTAGCGATGCCCATTTTAACAATAAATTTCTGGTGAATAATTTCTTTACTTGAATCGATGTTGTCTTTGTTGTGGCAAAGCAATATAGCTTAGTAATCCCACATAATGCCGAAGTGGCTGATTCCGAGATCAGGCGGCAAATCACGCGGCATGCAGAGTTTACTTGCACAGTCCTGATAAAGTATAGGAGTCGTAGCCGTTGTCAGCAAACCATGAATGAAATCGATGTTGTGTTTGGCGAGCTGGAAAGCGAGTTGAATGACTTGCGCGCGCAGAATTCTGAGCTTGCGCTCATCTTGACACAGGTAACCTTAGCCTGATCAGCTCAGGCAGTACCAAACAGGTTGCGGGGGCTTCCGCCGATTTTTTTGGCGGCAGAGCTAAGACCAATAAGTTCTGTGCAGAATGTGATTGACTCAGAAAGTTGCATACAGCTAGCTGGTTGCAGCAAGTTGCGATGAACGTTGTTAACAATCAAGTGTGGAACGACAGAAAACCATGGAAGCAGCTGAAGCCGAGGCCAGATGTAAGCATCAGCAAGCAGAATTGTCACGTCTGAGCGCTACCGTCACACAGAGTTTAAGTTCCAAAGAGGATGTACGGAACCGTCAGCTGCAACAGGAGTATAGCAGGTGGTTTGCTACTGAAGATGACAAGGATCTTACATTCATGAGCATTGCTCAACGCTCCAAATGGTCAATATGCACAATATGTATAGTTTCTAATTCATGTCATGTCCGCAAACTTACTTAATTGACTGGCCAAGGTGTACTTCACATTGATGTACAGCTAGGAGTCTGAAGCTTGAGATGATGTCAGCTCGCTGAAATTTGGTGCCTATCGATGGCGAATGTTTCACTCAGTTTTTCGGGGATTTCTCAGGTGAAGTTTTGAGCTGTTCTACCGGATTAACTGCGAACTTCCGCATTGCAGGGCCGTCAGGGATGTAGCGGCATATAAGGAGCTGGATGCGATACAGAGTTCCAAGATCACTGCACTGTCCGAAAATCTGGAGACGATAAAAAGTGCGCTGCACAATCAGCTGAAACAGCAGCAGGAGCAGGCAGCGACAGCTTTCAATGAGGCAGCAGATAACCATGCAGAAAAAGTTAATGCCCAACAGGATGAGCTGAACAGCCTTAGCCAGCAACTGCAGCATGTTAGGTCAGACAAGCTGCAACAAGAGCAGGTGCGGTTATTGTGGCCCGACAACACTATTGGTCTCTTTTTCGATCATTTGTGAGTACTCGAACCTTCACAAAGGGAGGCCCATACTGTTCGTTTCGAACGTGCACAGGCCCATCGTCAGCAGGTGCAGACACTCGTGCAGGAGCAACAGCAGCTGCAAACGACCTTGGAGAAGGTCATTCAACCTTGATGCATTCGTTGTTGGGCGGATCAAGCAGTGAACTTGATGCCATGATGCGATGATGGATATTGCAATGTCACAATGCACCGAATTCGACAGCATATTGACAGCAAAATCGGCATTACGAGTTGCAGGAACGTCGTGCCTCTGCACTCAACAACGCTGCTCGCGGGGACTCGGTGTGGAAGGCCAAACTGGTAATCAGTTCACACTGGAGCATGCAAACTCAAGCTCCGACACGTACGGTTGACTGACGTATTGGTAATGTATTGGGGTGCAGATGCAGATGAGTGCTGAGCTGGAAAAAGTCAAGACCGAAAAAGACAAATACAAGAGAATTTGCAAGAAGCAGCAGGGCCAATCAAGCTGAAAATTACCTAAATTTCAGACATCTCTGGTTTGGCTTGTCTTCGCCATTTGTGCTTCTACCTGCTCTTTTGTAACTGGAGTATGCACCTGCAGATGCAAGCGGTTCTGCGGTCAGATCATACTGGAAAACGCACTTGAGCATTCACCTAGATCATGCACTCGCTCTGTTCTGTTGTCAAAATTTGAAATACCCAAGGAACATTGTTTTCTATGACTCCAGAAATCATAGCATTATTTCCACCATGTGCAATGCAAGATTGCAAGCTCACTAAGTCAGCTACGGTTAGCCATTCAAGAGCTCGAGGAGCTGCGTCCATGGCGCTTGCGGGAATTTCATGGTTCCAGTATTGAAGTTCATCGAAAGTGCCCGTGGGTGACCACGAAGCCTTGGCTTCACCCGCGGACTCTTCGCAATCCAGTTGATTGTGCTTTTTGAGGACATATCCTCTGTAGGATTTGGGCAGCACTGCCGCAGCCCCTGTGTTACGGAGAAGCGCGCACATTAGCTAGCATTGCTATGGCTCAGCTCCTTTACGTCTGCACCTAGCGTGCACTATTGACATGCACGTAGCTCCATCACCTCTGAGCCTTCGACCTCGAAAGAACACCTCCTTTGTCTTGCTTCCCGCCACATCACCTGAATCTGGAAACTTCACAATATGACAGCTTGAAGATGCAGCAGCAGTGATGTTCTTGCATCAGTATTTCACCTGAGTTGCATGATCTCGGCAAGAAGTAGTCGTTTACTGGTACTTCGCCAGTATGGTCGATGGCACATGGCAACCAGTGCATAGCAAGCTTTCTTTGAGATGTATTGATACAACCTAGCATAGCGCAACTCCTTTGACGCCTTTGTCCAGCGTATGCAAGCACTCAGGAAGATGCAACGCGCATGATCGAAGCCTACAAGAAGTATCTAAGTAGGCCAAGATCTCATTTGGTGAGACAACGTGCAGGATCTGTGAATTACCGCTTCGTGGCATTTTTGTCAAGGTTGGCACTGCATGCTCTACTTGAAATTTGAAATTTTGTGCCAGCTGGATCGCGACCGATCAAGATGGACGCGCTCATGTCGTCGCATAAAATTGCTCAATGATTTCTTGTACTCGTTTACTAACGTTCTGTTGTCGCACGTTCTGTGGTCGCACATGCATGAGCATTGATCACATGCACAGCCGCACATGTCTCGCAATGCATAAACCAGAGCTGCAAATTGCATGCTCTCCGAGTTTTTCTGGAATCTAGTTCGTTCTTACTGATTTTGAATGCACAGACTGAGAGCGTTGGACATTTTGAGATGAATAACCGCCACTCGATCATGAAGTGCATGACTTGTCGCTGGCTTTCAAAGCATCACTCTACACGTTTCCCTAGATTTAACGGTACAGGAGCACAGAGATACAATATACTATCGCTTGTCGGCGTGGAGAAGAAGCCGAGCAGCTGATCATGCATGCGGCCGTATCCTACCCTCGTCATGTGTTCTAAATGCTGCCAGCTGCTCCAGGCAACATTTGAAAGCACGGCGCGTGCACACTTATTTTACTTCACCAAATTCTGCGCCCATTTATGCGCCCATTTATGCGCCTATCCAGCCTCACATACTCAATAGCTGAAAGGCGTATCATCAAGGGCCCGAGTCATGCCAACCTACCACATCAGGGGGATCCCCGTTGAATTTCCCTTTGAGGCTTACGATTTGCAGGTGTCGAATCCTCCAATCCAACGCAATATGCATATAAATTGCATCAGCTTGAGCATATTCACAGCTGAAGATTGCCCTTGCAAGGCTATCATCTTGTTGTTCTATGTCGACGAGATGGGGTCCTGTGATGAAGTGAAGCGGAACCACGAAATTACTATGTCTGTTACTGCAGATTCAGTATATGACCAAGGTTGTAGAAGCATTAGATAAGGTGCGACTCGAAGCCTCCAAGATGCAATCCTTGAGGCTACTTTCTTGGGCAGAGGAGTGAGGGAGTTCATCGGCTGTAAGTAATTTGCACTTCCAACTCTGCAGGGAGACAATGCGCTTTTGGAGAGCCCAACAGGAACTGGCAAAACCCTGTGCCTTCTGTGCGCAACGTTGGCATGGCGTTTTGCTGGACGCCACAAGGTACTCATTGCAGGCCTTTGATCTAGCTGTATGCGCGTCTTCGTTCAATGTGCGCCATCGCGGTGCTTCTTCTGTAGCTAGTCGAATTATTGAGCCTGCAGGTCGCTCAGACAGAGGCAGCAGCAGCAGCCAGTGGAGCTGATCTGACCTGGACACAGCAAATGAAGGCTGCACATGTAGAGGCTGCAGCATCAGGCCATGTCAGAAGTCAACCACCGCCGATCATATACAGCAGTCGCACACACAGCCAATTAGCACAGGTCATGCGAGAGCTGCGTCGCACCTCCTACAAGTGCGATACAGCTTGTCGTCGAGCCTCGAGACCCAAGTGCTCTTAAGGCATTCCCTATTTGAATGACTGGTTGCTGCTCTTCGATTAGTACACCTGCTGTCGATTGTTAAGGCCACCATCAAGAAGAGGTTTTTTTTTGTCAAAACTCCGACGTGTTTTTCGCATGGACAGGCCACGTGTCTGTGTGATGGGGTCGAGATCGCAGCAGTGTGTGCATCCCCACGTGTCAAAGCTCCCAGGAGATGCACTCAATCAAGCCTGCCGTGCCATGGCAACGAAGCGAAGTTGTGCCTGGTACGCTTCCCTTCTCATGAAGCTCTCGAACCCTGACACTTGATCTCCAGCACAAATTTTGACTTCGTCATGTTTTCCACACCCTAGTGGCAGGACGTTACGTCACCGCTGCCATTTTGAGGGCTTAGAAAGGAAGAGCAGAGGTCTATTAAGTCGGCTAGTGTTGCAGGCATCGTCGAGTGGACCCTTTTCTCAAGTCGCACCCTGATGCCAACTCAGAGCCATTGGATATCGAAGACTTAGTGTCTCTGGGCAAGTCTAACAATGGACCGTGTCCCTATTTCTTGTCACGAGAGATGGCAGCTAATGCCGACATCATCTTCATGCCTGTGAGTGTTATCTCGTACCCCCTGCCTGGCAATCAGAGCTTGTGGCTGAAGTTTACATGCACACAGCTTGTTATAGCTCATCATTGAAAATCTAACTCTGTGGTCAGCTTCCAATTAGCTGCCACATGTCACCCAGGAAAGACCTCATCCTGAATCTTGTGGGGGTTGACAGTACAATTATCTGGTAGACGCACGCACCCGTATGGGTATGAAGTCTGTGACGTGGAAGAATGCTATTTTAGTCTTTGACGAAGCTCACAATGTAGAGGTGAGGACCTAACAATGCAAGCCAGAGCGCCAGATGTTGGTGCTGGCTCCAATGTCTGTGCCTTCACCATTCTGCTAAGGCCAAGTGTGTCAAAACACTTGCTGGAAGACCTTATCACTGTGCAAAGCGATGCGGTGCAGCAGTCCTCACCACTGCTTCTCTCTTTCGCTTTGCCAGGCAAATGCGCAACCGTATATGTTGAGTAGGTATGTCCTGCAGGGTGTTTGTGCAGATGCGGCTTCCTTCGACCTCACAGCACCGATGCTCTCAGCATGTGTGACTGAAACAGACAGCGCGTATGCGCTGACGATGCTCCGCCTGGAATCACGTGCCTCCCACTCCACTGGTGACTGTCACATTACCTCCTAATGTGACTCAGTTCCCTGACTACATGCTGCAAATGCTACGAAGCGCCTGTGCGAATTTCCTTGCATCCAGCTTTGCACACACGTGACACAATGGATGCCTGTAACTGCTCTAGAGGCTTCTTGCTGATTGGTCATGACCTCCTGACCTTAGCATGAGTTCTCGAAAGAGCACAGGCCCTGTCCCTGTCCCTGTTCTGCTGTCGTTCGAGCTGATTGCGGTCCGTGAGAGGGCTAACGTCATTGCGGGGTGTTATCATCGGTGACTGTGTGGATTGATACTGTGTGGATTGATGACTGTGTGGATTGGTGACTGTGGGGATTGGTGACTGTGGGGACAGGGGATGAAAGCTTTGACTGGCGACAGCTGGCCACCGACTTGCAGCGATTGAAGGGTCTGCTGCTGGCTATGGAAGCTGCCATCGGGGCTGTGAAGCTAGGGCCCAACGGATCTACCCACCCTGGACATTACCTTTTCACCCACTTGTTCAAGTGCGAACGGCGAACTGTTGATGTTGCGGCGACCCCATCGGCAGTTCCACGTCTTCTAGTCATGCCTGGATGCTGTCGCACCTGATACTGCCAGCAGAGAGACCCGAACATTGTGCACGAAGGTCCCACCTGATGATGGGCCGATCAGCTTACAGTTAAGGTGTTTCGAAAAGGCTTGCTGGCATTAGTCCCTGTGACATTTTGTCTACATGCACATACGTACCTTGAAGTTACTCGTCGCCACGTGGCTCCTGAAAGGGAGTGGAATGCTGGCAGTGTCACAACGAGGAGATCGTATCAGCAAACGATAACACAGCCAATAGAACATAGAGAGATTGCAAGCAGTGGTGAGCAACACAGCATGAGAACACAGGTCATTGTATCATCGACTGTCAGTCTCCTGTTCGTCCGGCCTTACCCACTAATCCTGGCCGACATCTTTGATCAAGTGAATCTGTTGTCGAGCAGGTCGGTCGGTTTGAACATGGACACCATCCATCCATTGTTGAACCTGCTAGGGCAGGTGCAGGATGTCACCTCCAATGCTGCCGCCGATGCTGGCCGCAAGTCAGTTGCCGCCCCCCCCCCCCCCCCCCCCCCCCCCCCCCCCCCCCCCCC
>JAULKR010011673.1:0-13185 GCA_032356305.1 Prasiola linearis | reverse complement strand
GCCCAGAACGACGAGAACGTGTAGTGCCACGGCATCGCGTGGCTGGTCTGCTGGTAGACGTAGCCGTACTCGAAGCGGCGCCCGAACAGCGCCACCCACAGCAGCCCGGCCGCCACGGCGAGCCCGCCGATCTGCACCCACCAGCTCCACCGACCGAGCCGGCCCCACTGCGACGCCTCGGCGCCGCCGATGGGCGCCCGGGCAGACTTTGTAAACGCCACGATGGCAGCGACGGACGCCACGAAGGCGACCAGGATGGCGAGCTGTCCGACGGTTCCGAGCATAGCGTAGAGCGGGTTTCAGCCTGGCCTGAAAGTACGGGCCTCCACCACGGATCCGTGCCCGCCGACGGCCCTGGCGCCCGGTTCCGCACCGTCTTCGCGGCGGCTTGGACCGCACTGGGCCACCCGCCGTCGGCCACACACTGAGGCAAACCGTCGAGTGTGGGCCACGTAGCGAGGGAGAGAACGGTTGCCCTTTCTCCGAGCGGTAGGACGGCCGATACTGGCACGCATGCGTGTTGCGGTCTTCCTGTTTTTGGTATGTGTGACCTCGGTAGGATGCAGTCTTCGGCCTGCGCCGTCTCGCGACGCGCCGGCGCGCGCACCGGCCGTCGTGAACCCGCCGATCACCGGGATGCTGGTCTCTCCGGATTCGCTCGGGACGGTCGTGGAGACCCAGTCGGAAGATGTACGGGTGGACATGTCCGGTACGCGCGTCTCCTACCGAGGGGGGCAGTTCCGGTCCGGCATCCCCGTGTATATGCGTGGCCCCATGGGAGGACGGCTCATGTTGCTCGACTCGACGCGTCCCGTGCCGCGTCGGCACCCCGGCCCACCGACGGGCTCGTACCTCGGCTACCCGGTGTGGGAAAGCGATGGGTATCCGGGGCGTGAAGTCAGCCTGGGCGGCGGACGATCCATCTGGCTGGACGATGCCGACGGCTCGGTCCCAGATTCGTCTCGTAGCAAGGCGGTATTCAGATACATCGACGTGGACCGCCTGGCTGCCCTGCAGGGTCAGACAGCGTATGCCCACCCCGTCCTCGAGTTCGCCACCTTCGACCGAGTGGAGTACGATTCGCTAGCCGCGGCGCTGTCCTACGATGCGTCACTCGTCGATGCGCGAGACCTCGCGGACGTGCTCCCGGACCCGGAGCGAGGGGCGGGACGCGCCGCCTGGACGACCGAGGCTCAGTGGGCGGACGACCTGAGCCGCAGCCAAGATCAGGTCCTGCTCTCCAGCGCGTCGCTCACGGTCTTTGCAGACCGGATGTACGGCGAGGTCTCCGCCAGACTGGTGCTCTACGATGTCGATGCCGGGGCAGACGTTCTGGACATGCACCGAGCCCCCGATGCGATCTCGCAGCCCTTCGAGGACGGGGTGGTTGTCATTCCGCCCACGCACCTCGGGCTCGGCGACAGCCGGTACCCAGGCCGCGAGATCTACGACGGCCGGTCGTATCCAGACTCGGCGTACTACGTACGTGTCGGGCCGCGGCGGCGTATCGTGGCGTACGGGCCGGATCAGGTCCTGGCCCGCCAGCTGCTCTCGCTCGTAGATCGCGACGCGCTCGAGGCGCTCCGTCCCGGACCCGTTCGGGTCGCGCGGCACGGGGAGACGGTCCTCTTTCGCGGCGTCCGAGGCCGGGGGGCGAGCGTCGAACTCCACGGAGGAGGCCCGCGCCCATGGCGTACGTCTGTGAGCCGGGTCGATCCGCCGGTGTATCCGCCGCCCATCGTGTTCACGCCTCCGGCGGGCTGGGCCACGACGGCGGCGGTGGGCACCGTGGGCTGCTACACATCCACGGGCGCGTACACGGAGAGCGCGCCGCTAGCGCTCGTACAGCGCGCTCCGCGCCCGCCGTGCGACGTGCTGGCTCGCTGGCCGGAGCAGGCGGAGATCGAGAGTTCGAGCACGGCGACGCACGTCGTCATCCGGTCGGCCGGGGAAGCGGCGGCGGCACCGGCAGACTGGCTGGTGCGGCTCGACGGATTCGCCGCCTCGAAGCTGCCGCCGTGGTCCGCCGCGTTCGATCTGGCGCGGGCTCCATCCCGAGACGGCGAAGCCGTGCGGCTCGGGCTGCGCGGCGACGCGGGCGGGCCGACGCTCGCGCTCGAGGCGGCGTTCGTACCCGTCGACGGGTGGCTGTTCGTGGTGTACGCCCTCGGACCGATGCGCGATGAGCCGGAGGGCCGGCGCGCCGTAGACCAGATCGCCCGGACGATGCGTCCGCTCCGCCCATGAACCGATTCGCGCTCCTCGCCCTGCTCGCCGTCGTGCCGGTCGCTGCTGCCCAGGCGCCGACCGGCGCGGCTGGCGCGCGCCTCGTCCATCCCGACACGCTCCGCGCGCTGCTGCCCGAGCACGTCGTGCTCGCTACCGAGGTCAGAGCCTGCGAACGTGTCGATGCCGAGGCCACCGTCGGTACACGATCCCAGACCGTCGCCTCGGCATCGTGCGGCGGTGTCCGGGTTTCGCTGACCGCCGAGGCGTCGCCGTCAGAGACGGTGGAGGCTGCTGTCGGTGCGTGGCAGGGCGACTCTGTTCGCGTCGGCGGGCACGAGGGGCGTCTGTTGTCTGTCTCGAACGCGGTCCGGCCCTGGACCTGGCTCCGTGTCTATGTCCCTCCGCGCGCATACGCGAGCGTGAGCGCGCCCGACTCTGCTGGCGCAGACCTGCTCGCGGTCGCGTCGTCCATCGACCTCGACGCGCTCGGGGCACTACCCGCGACGGTTCCGTTCATCCTCGACCCGGAGACGGGCATCGGCTTCTGGACGGAGCGGATGCGCAGCCAGGCGCAACGCGCCACGCCGGTGCTCGTTGATGTCCCATCTGAACAGGGTCTCCGAGCGATGGTCCCGCCGTCCCAGGACGGCCGCATCACGACGGTCGCGCTCCGAGACGACGACTTCGACTATGACCGCGGCGTGGCGACTGTCCAGGCGGAGGTGTGCCGAGTACGGTTCGTCCGCTCTCTCTCCGCGCCCGAAGCGCTGTACAGCCGCTATCGACCGTATCGCCATCCCGACCACGGCGCAACGGACGGCGTAGAGGACTGCCTCCGTGTCTCGTTGACCGATGCGGACTCTCTGACCGTCTTCCGAGACTTCGGAAACGCCTCCGTGGAGCTGGCGACCGTCGGCGGCGAACCGGGATGGCACGTCCTGCATCCGTTCGACGGTGAGGCGTGGGTCGTCCGGTTCGGGGCCGGGTGGGCCATGTTTGGCACGGCCACCGGCGATAGCACGTCGATCGATGTGCGCACGCTGCGGCTCGATTCGCTGCGCGCGTCACGCCATCCTGTCGCCTTCGACCCCGATTCTGGATACCGGGGGAAACTCTGGGAAGGCGCGCTGCCGTCACGCGGTCGGCTGGCCCGGGTCCAAACGAGCTGCCGCGGTGCGGCTCGCGTCGAGACAGAGGTCCCGGCCGGGTGGTCTGCATCGGTGGGTGATGAACTGTGCGAGTCTCTCATCGCGTCGCGCACACCTCTGGCGGAGGACAGCGACTACGGGCAGCCGCTCATCGATGCCGCTCTCAGCGGCGGCGTGCTCGTCGTGAATGGCCGTGGGCATCCGCTCGCGCTGCTCGGGACGCCCGGCAACCACGGCGTCCAAGATCTGGCGCGTCGGATGATTCCGCATCGGGACCTGGTCTGGCGGCGCGTCCAGCCCGGTCGGCCGGTAGCGTTTGGCGACTCGCCGGCAGCTTCGGAAACGGTGCTCGAAGCAGCGACGCACGATGGACCCGTTCGCGTGTGGATGGTCGCGTGGGTGCTGCCCGGAGATCAGCGCGAGTCGCGTTTCGTCGCCGTCGCCGCGCGGCCCGGGCAAGAGCGCGAGGCACGCCGGTGGCTGCGGACCGCAGCCGAAACGGCGCGCGTCGCTCGCGTAGCTCGGTGACAGAGAGAGCTATTCGGCGCGTTCCATGAGCTTCGGCGCCCAGGCGTAGTGACCGGTCAGCTTGGCCGAAATCGTGCGCGCGGTGTCCCACGCGTAGACGTTCGAGCGCGGCCACGCGAACGGGTCGGCGCCGTCGGCGGCCTCGGCGTCCGTGGTGAGCGCTCCGGCGACGCCCGCCGCGGCGGCGCGGCGCGACAGTTCGCCGCCGGCGTAGCCGTAGGCCGTCCGGCCGTAGGGAAATGCGAGCGCGGGGTTCTCGACCGACAGGCGGTCGGCGAGCCAGCGAAGGTTGGTCCGCAGGTCGGCCTCGAAAGCGTCCGGGCGACCGCGAAAGTCGCCGTGCGTGTGCGTGTGCGCGCCGATCTCGACCAGCGGATCGTCGGCCAGGGCGGCGAGTTCGTCCAGCGTCGCGGCGCGCGTCGTATCGACCGGTGCGCGGTCGCGCGCCTCCCAGTCGTCGAACGGCATGCGCTCGGCACCCACGTGCGCCGTCGCCACGAACAGCGTGGACGGCACACCGAGGCGGCGCAGGATGGGAAGCGCCTGGGTGACGACCGAGCCGAACACGTCGTCGAACGTCACCGCGACGGCGTCCTCGCCCGCGAGCACGTCGGCGAGGGGGGCGAAGCGGACGCCGGTGTCCAGCATGCCCTGGATCTGCGCCTCGAAGCGGTCCGGCGGCACGTTCCAGGTCGGCTCCGGGAGTCCAGGCACGCCGTCCACGATGCGGTGGTAGACCAGCACGCCGCGGACGGGGCGCGGCGACGTGAGCGCGGCGAGCACGGCGGAGACCTGGCCGGCGGCGCGCTTGCCGGCGTCGCGCAGGGCGGGCACGAGCTGGTCGCGGAGTGTGGGCACGGTGTCGGGCGTCGAGGTGTCAGACATGGTCTCGGGAGCGTGTGCGTGTGCGTTTCGGGCGCGCGTCGTGGACGCCGTCGGTGTCGGCCGGGTGGCGGTCGAGGAGGTCGGCGTAGATCTCGTTGACGGCGTCACCGTTGGCGGTCCAGTGGAGTTGCTCGGCGCGGATGATGGCGCCGGTGCTGAGCGCGTCGTAGTGCTCGGGGTCGGTGGCGAGCGTGGCGAGCGCACGCGCGACGCCGCGGACGGCGACCTCGGGCGTGGTGACAGGCACGGGAATGCCGCACGTGTCCGAGCCCATGTCGGCGGCGCCCTGGTGATCCAGGTAGACGACCGGCAGGCCGGTCGCCAGGCCTTCGAGCATCACATTCCCCGACGTGTCGCGCAGGCTGGTGAAGGCGAGCACGTCGGCGCGCTCGTAGAGGTCGAACAGCTCGGCGCGCGGAATCCAGCCGCGCGCGTCGACGCCGTCGGCAGACTGGAAGGTCTCGAGTTCCGGGCCATCGCCTACCACGATCAGCTCGATCTCGGGGCCGCCGCGGCGTCGGATCTCGTCGGCGGCGTCGAGCAGGATGCGGGTGCCTTTGCGCTGCACGAGCTCGCCCGCCCACAGCACGCGGAGCGGTCCGGGCCGGCGGTCGCGCCAGCGGCGCGCGCGGCCGACCGACCGGACGCCGGTTTCCAGCAAGCGCCGCACGTCCTGGCCGAACGCGCGCTCGAAGTCGCGCTGGCCGGTCGAGTTGGCGGCGAGCAGCACGTCGGTCTGGCCGACGGCGGCGCGCACGCGGCGGCTGACGTGGAGTTGGGCCTGGTTGACGAGCCCGCGGACGCCTTCGGTAAGCGCCATGCCAGCGCCGCCGTAGCGAAGGAAAGCTGACGGCGTGTTCTGCGTGCCGCCGACGGGTCCCCAGACGAACGGGGTGTCCAGTTTCCACAGGTCGCCGGGCTCGCGGAAGCCGCACAGGTTGACCTGGTGCGCGAGGTCGAACGGCATCGCGCGGTGCATCTCCCTGGCGGTGCGGTAGGCGCGTCGCTGCCAGCGCCGGTAGCCCGGGTAGTACCCGCCGGGCAGCGCCATCAGGCGCCGCTCGAACGCCGAGTGCTCCACGAAGTGGAAGTGCAGGTGATCCAGGCCGCGCTCGCGCACGGTCCGCTCGACCACCTCCCGGTTGCCTTCGTCGTGCGTGAGCACATGGACCTCGCCGAACCGGGCCGACTCGACGGCGCGGTTCCAGCCCACCGTGGGCTCGGAGCCCTGGTAGGGATGGCAGGCGTAGGCGCCCATCACGATTCGGGGACGGCGGGGCATAGGGAGGCTGAGTCTCGTGCTCGCCCTCCTGCAAGACGTGTACCGCTCTTCGGATCGCCCGGACGGTGTCGAAGCCGGGCCGCCTTTGTGGACACCGCGCCGAAGTGATCGGCTGCCGTCCAGAAACGAGACAGCGGGCGCCGGTTAGCGCGCCGTGGCGGTGGCGCGGACCTCGCGGATTACCGTGACGCGGATCTGGCCGGGGTAGTCCATCTCGCGCTCGATGCGCTTGGAGAGGTCGCGCGCGAGGGTATCGGCCAGCGCGTCCGAGACGGCGGCGGTGTCGACCAGCACGCGAAGCTCTCGGCCCGCGCGGATGGCATACGCTTGCTTGACGCCTTCGAAGCTCGCGGCCAGCGCTTCCAGCGTGCGGAGCCGCTCCACGTAGCGCTCCAGCGCCTCGCGCCGCGCGCCGGGACGCGCGCCCGAGGCGGCGTCGGCGGCCTGGACGAGCGGCGCGATCAACGCCGCCATCGGCACCTCGTCGTGGTGCGCGCCGACGGCGTTGCAAATGTCCGGGTGCTCCTTGTAGCGCCGGCACAGCTCCATGCCCACGATGGCGTGCGGCTGCTCCAGGTCTTCTTCGGTCACCTTGCCGATGTCGTGCAGGAGTCCCGCGCGGCGCGCCTTGCGCGCGTCCAGGCCCAGCTCGGCCGCCATCAGCGACGCCAGCTTGGCCGTCTCGACGGAGTGCGCCAGCAGGTTCTGACCGTAAGACGACCGGTACTTCATCCGCCCCACCATGCGGACCAGCTCGGGGTGGATGCCGTGCAGTTCGAGGTCCAGCACTGCGGCGTCGCCGGCGGCCTGGATGTCGTCCTCGACCTCGCTCTTCACCTCCGCCACCACCTCCTCGATGCGCGCCGGGTGGATGCGACCGTCGGCGAGCAGGCGGACGAGGGCCTGCCGCGCGATCTCGCGGCGCACCGAGTCAAAGCCCGACACCAGGACCGCGTCCGGGGTGTCGTCCACGATCACCTCGACGCCCGTCTCGGCCTCGAACGAGCGGATGTTGCGGCCCTCGCGTCCGATGATGCGGCCCTTGAGGTCCTCGGTCGCGAGCGGGACCGCCGAGACGGTGTGCTCGATGGTCGTCGTGGCCGCGAGCCGCTGGATCGATTTGAGGATGACCTTCTGTGCCTCGCGCTGGGCTTGCCGCCGGGCATCGTCGCGGACGTCCTTGACCAGCGTGGCCCCTTCGAGCTTCGCCTCGCGCATCATCTCGTCGGAGAGGCGCTGCCGAGCGTCATCGCGCGAGAGGCCGGCGTCGCGCTCCAGCTTGCTGCGGTGCTCCTCCACGAGCCGGGCCAGGCGGTCGGCGTCTTCCTGTGCGCGGGTCTCGAGCGATACCAACTCGCGCTCACGCGCGGCCAGGTCCTGCTGCCGTCGGCCGACAGAGGTGGCGAGTTCTTGCAACCGAGCGCGCAGGCCGTCGGCGTCGTCGTGGCGTGCCCGAGCTTCGGCGGTGAGTGTGTCGAGGGCGTCGGCGGCTTTCGTCAGGGCATCCTCGCGGGCGGTCGCGCGGCGCGCGCGGCCGTCGAGGCGTGTGCGGATGGCTTCCAGGCGTTCTTTCGCGCGCTTGCGTTTTTCGGTCACCTCGGCCAGCTTCTCCTCGAAGCGACGCTTGCGGCGCGCCAGCTCCGCGCGTCCAGTGTCGAGGTCGGCGCGAGCGGCGTTGCTCTCGGCCCGGACGGTCTCGGCATCGCGCCGCGCGCCGTCGGCGACTGACTCGGCGGCGGCCTGCGCGCGCCGAGCGGCGTCCAGGGTCTCGGCGGTGCGCGCGTCGGCGGCGCTGCCACCCGTCCGGCGGCCGACGGCGTACGCGGCGCCCGAGAGGGCGAGGCCGGCGACGGCGAGGGCGACAGTGACGGGGTCCATGCGGCTCGGAGGGGGATGGCGATGCGCCCCGCAGGCGCCGCTCGGGCGCAGGCTGCGGGGCGCGTCGGGATGGGCGCCGAAGCGCCCCAGAGGACCAGCCTGTAACCGTTGGACGAGAGCCTTCTCGTTAACTAAACAGTGGGGACTCGCTGAACCCTCACGCCTGCCGCGGTTCCCAACGCGAGCGCTGGTAGGCCCCGGCGAACCGGGGTGCGGTCTGATGATCAGATCCGGAGTCGAGCCCCCGCGGTGTGCGGTGTTCAGGCTCCCATAGCGTGGGCTACAGACCGGCTCTCTCAATATCGCATCGCGCCGGAGCGGTTCCGCGATCCTCGGACGAAGAGGGTTCGGGGTTCGGGGTGATGCTGCGATCGAACTGTTCCGTCGATGACCGCATGGGTTACGTGGCAGGCCGTGGTGGACCCACCGACGCCGCCTCGTTCAGCGCTCCCGTAGGGGCATATCGCCGGTATGCCCGTGCCGAGCGGATCCGCCACCCCGGAATCCGGCCGCCGTCGGCATCGCGCCGCCGGCGGGTCAGGCGTCGCCGAGGGTCGCGTCCTGCGCGGCGCCGTCGCCTTCCGGGCGGACGCCGAGCGCGCGGTCCAGGCGTTGTCCGAGCGTTTCAGCTTCCAGCTCTACAAAGGCTTGCAGCCGGTCGTGGTCCGCTCGAGCGGTAAACATTTCTTCGGTCAGCTCGAGGCAGGCCAGGACGGCGTGCGTGAGGTCCGGCTGAGCCGGGAGCGCCTGCCGGAGGCGCCGGATGCGCTCATCGACGAGCTGCGCGAGATGGACCGTGTAGGCTTCGTCGCCGGACGAGACCCGGAGCGGGTACTCGCGGTCGAGGATGCGGACGCGGATCGAGACCGGGTCGGGCATGGCTAGGCTGCCTCGGAGGCGGTGTCGTCATCGGCGGACTCCGCGCGGAGGAGCTCATCGATCGTGTCGATGAAGCCCTGGATGCGGTCTTTGACGGTGTCGGGGTCTTCGCCGCCCAGCAGAGGCCGCGCCTCGGGCCGGTTCTCCAGCTCTACGAGGCGTTGGGCGAGCGCTGCGTTCTCCGTGCGCAGACGCTCGATCTCTCGCGCCGCCGTCTCGACGCGGTCACGCAGGTGTCCGAGCGCGCGCCAGTCGGTGCGCGGCGGGTCGGCGGGCGTGGGGGTGGTGGAGTCCATCGTGGAGGCATCGGGACGGTGCAAGATAGGCGTACCGATCTTCGTCGCCACCGCAAGCCGTCGGCGGGATGGCTTGTCCCACAGGGCGAAGGCCACATCTCCTGCTGGCATGATTCTGCGACGCGGCGCTGCGGTAGAGCGTGCCGGCGTCCGGAAAGCGACCTGTCGGGGCCATTCCTCAGACGCTCCTCACGCGTTGGACGCCTCGGGCGACGACCTTGATATGTCTGGCCGACATGCGCCGCGCGAAATTCGCCGCGCACGCGTTCTGCATTCGTCCCCCCACTCCGCGCCTGTGTTCCGCTCCGTCCTGCTCGCCGCTCTGGCGGCCTTCGTCCTGTCCGCCTGTGGCGGCTCGCCGCTCACCGCCCAGGTGGACGGACTTCGTCTCAAAAAGAACCGTACCGGATATCCGACGCTCACCGGCTACGTGGTCAACACGTCTGCCGAGGCGACCATCCGTTCGGCGGACGTGTTCGTGACGCTCTACGACGAGGAGAACCGGCCGCTCGATGCCGAGGCCTTCGTGCAGGTGCGCGGTGTCGCCCCGGGCGACTCGGCGCGCTTCGAGCAGCAGCTGGACGTGCCGGCGCTGGCGGCCAGCTACCGGACCATGATCCTCAACTAGCCAGGTCCCAACTCGGCCTGAACGCAGCGCGCGCCGGAGAGCTGAGCTCCCCGGCGCGCGAGACAGTCGGTGCGGCGTGACCTAGAGGTCGCCTCCCACTTCGATGCCGGTGCCCGCCGAGCGGACCTCGAAGCGTGCGCGCGTCGAGCGGCCTTCGTCGGCGAGCTGGAGCGAGCCGGCGGCGATGTCCGCAGCGGTGAACGAGGCGCTGGTCGCCATCTCCTGCGAGTGCACCAGGTCCTCATCCATGTCGAAGACGGCCACGAAGAGCGGCATCGTCGGCGAGGCGACCATCACGTCGGACACGTCGAACGAGAAGGACTCGGAGACGTCCGCGTTGGACACGACGTCGCTGCGGTAGAACGCGCGGCCGGCAGCGTTGCGGATCTCGATGAAGACGTCCGGGTTTCCGTCGGAGTCCCAGTTCGCGCCGCGGTAGCGGGGCGAGAGGTCTGAGACTTCGACGGACGCGATGGCCGCTTCGGTCGTGAACTGGTTGTCCGAGCTGGAGAAGTCGCAGCCGGAGACGGCGACGGCGCCGACGGCGGCCAGGAGAGTGAGCTTGTGCATTTGAAAGGGGGTCTGGGGGGGACGCTATGACTTATCGGCCCGCGCACGGCGGGTCTTAACCCCCTGGCTGCAGATCGGAATAATTCCGATGTGGGGTGCGTCTGCGAGCGCCATCGCGCGTTTGATGATATCCCTGCCTCCTCGCCCGTGCCAGTGCCCCGCGCCTACCTCGCCGCCCGACCCCTCCAGATGCCCTTCCACGTCGCGCAGAGCGAAGGCGTGGACTGGATGAAGGCGGCGCTTCTGCGCGCTGCCGACACGCCCGGCGGCCCCGACGCCGACGAGGTCGCTCGCGCGGTCCGTCTCTACGATGTCGTCGCCCGGAAGTCCAACATCGACCGCCGCGCCTCCGCTCTGGAAGACTACACGCACACCGATTGGGACGCGATGCGCGTCCACGCGCCGTCCGAGGGCGAGGCCGGTGCGCAGCCGTGGCACCGCGCGCCGCTCGACGCGCGCACGGCCGTCTTCTCGGAGACGGCCCTGGCCGCCGCGCGCGAGGCGTTCGCCGACGACGAGGCGCCGCCGGCGGCGCTCGCCCAGGTGAGCTGCACCGGCTACGACTCGCCGACGGCTGTGCAGCGGGTGCTGGTGGAGAAGGGCTGGCAGGGAGCTGGCACGCGCGTGCTCCACATCGGCCACATGGGCTGCTACGCGGCCGTGCCGACGGTCGCCACGCTGGCGGACCTGGTCTCGGCCGAATCCGGCCGCACCGGAGCCGCCTCGCGCGGCGTCGCCGTGCTCGTCGAGCTGTGCACGCTGCACCACGATCCGGCCACGACGGACGTGGAGCGCATCGTGCAGCAGTGCCTCTTCGCCGACGGCGCCGCGCGCCTGGATGTGTCGACCGAGCCGCTCGACGGCGGGTTCGCACTGCTCGACCACGCCGAAGTGGTCATCCCCGGCACGCTGGACGAGATGACGTGGCGCGCCGTCGGCCCGGCGTTCCGCATGACGCTGTCGCGCGAGGTGCCGCAGCACATCCGGGAGCACATCGCGCCTGCGATGCGCCGCTTCCTGGAACAGAACGGCCTGGCCGTCGGCGATGTGGACGTGTTCGCGGTGCATCCGGGCGGGCCGCGCGTGATCGAGAGCACCGCCGAGGCACTGGACCTGCCGGACGACGCGGTGCGCCACAGCAAAGAGGTGCTCCGCACGCGCGGCAACATGTCGTCCACCACGCTGCCCCACATCTGGGCGGCTATCGCCGGAGACGAGACGGTCGCCGACGGCGCGTTGGTGGCGTCGGTGGCGTTCGGGCCGGGCCTGACCGTGGCCATGAACCTGCTCCGCAAGGGCGCCTGAGGGCGGCTCGTCGCCTCCGGGGGCGATCTTGTCTGTCTCCACGTCGCCCACCATGGCCGAGCTCGACGCTTCCTCGCTCTCCGACGGCATTCCCGACGGCGCCACCGACCGCTCGGTGACGATGCTCGCCGCGAACGTGTACGCGCTCGCGATTGTGGCGCCCGTCGCGGTGGCGGCCGTCTGGGCGTTCGCTGCGATCTGGGACTGGAGCACGCTGAACGCGGGACTGGACGGCTGGCTCGACGCCTGGGTGGCGCTGGTCGGCGCGCTCGTCGGCGGCACGCTCGTCCACGAGCTGTTGCACGCGCTCGCCTGGCGCGCCGTCGGCGTCCCGCGTGGCAGCGTGCGCCTCGGGTTCAGCTGGCGCGCGCTCACGCCCTACGCCCATGCCGGCGTGCCGATGACGGCGCGCGCCTACCGCATCGGTGCCATGACGCCGGGCATCGTGCTCGGTCTGGTGCCGCTGGCGCTGGCGCTCTTCCGCGGCGGCCCGATGCTGTTCTGGTTTGCGCTGCTGTTCACCGTCGCCGCCGGCGGCGACGCGCTGATCCTGTGGCTGCTGCGCGGCGTCGCGCCCGGCGCCCTGGTGCAGGACCACCCGTCGCGCGCAGGCTGCCTGGTGCTGCCGGCGTACGATCTCGCGCCGACGGCGCATCCGCCGCCCTCAACGACTCCAGCTTCCTGATGACGACCACCCTCCACGACTCGCCCCTCGCCCTCGACCGCTCCGCCGACTGGGACCGCGGCGTCTCCTTCCAGACCTTTCTGCCGACGGCGGAGGACAACGTCGACCTGTGGAACCGGACCTACCAGCGCGCGACGGTGCCGCAGGAGATTCTGGACCGCGTCGCTGCCGTGCCCGGTCACTGGAAGCTGCTCGTGCTGTCCGAGGACTGGTGCGGCGACGCCTCGAACACCATCCCCGCGCTCGCCGCACTCGCCGACGCCGCGCCGACGGTCGGGTTGCGACTGCTGGCGCGCGACGAGAACCTCGAGCTGATGGACGAGCACCTCACCGGTGGACGCGCGCGCTCGATTCCCGTCGTGATCGTTCTGGACGGCTCGGGCACGGAGCGCGCCTGGTGGGGACCGCGCCCTCAGAACATGCAGATGTGGTTCAGCTCGGACGAGGCGCAGGCGATGGAGAAGCCGGAGCGCTACAAGGAGCTCCGCAAGATGTACGCCCGCGACAAGGGCCGCTCCACGCTCGACCAGGTGGTGACGCTCATCGAACGTGCCGTCGGCGGCAACGCGGTGCTGTGAGGTTTGGGGCAACGCTGCGATTGACTTGTTCCATCGGTGGCCGGCCGGGTACGTGGTACCGAGTACCCGGCAGGTCGTAGGGCGCCTGCCGCCTTTGCCCCACACAGCGCTCCCGTAGGGGCGCACCGCTGGTACGCCCTCGCCCGAGCACCGCGTTTTCCTGGAATCCGGCCACGCTCTGCGCCGTCGGCCACGCTCCGCGCCGTCGGCCACGCTCCGCGCCGTCGGCGCAAACCCGCGGCGCCGTCGGCGAAACGCGCCTACGTTCCGGCATGCAGCTCCCCGACCCGGGCG
>JAULKR010011562.1:0-13187 GCA_032356305.1 Prasiola linearis | reverse complement strand
ACACACACACACACACACACACACACGCACGCACACACCCACCCATGCGATGCTTCACCACACATAACATTTCAATAGGACGTCTGTAAGTATCCATATGCTGTAGTGATGAAGTAGTAATGCTTCAAGTCGACTCACTTCACGAACCGATCAAATGGTGGGGCCCCCGTCCCACTGCCTCGTACACGACCATCCATACGAAGAGATACGTAGAGACCCTACACGTTGACATCAGGCAATTAGTTGAATACCATGCAGGCTCGGCCCTCTGCCTAGGTACTCAGCAACGAACGCATTTGACATCACAAAACTGGCAATCTCGATGGTGAGATGTTCGCTCTGCAACAGTGAATGCCCTTCGAAGACGAGGCAGTCCGACGACTATTGCAATTCTGCTTCGTTACACCACTTGAGAGGAATGCATGCCGCAAGTTTCAACATCAAGGTCATGTTGACTTCACCGCGAGGCAAAGCTGGTAGAGCATGGCACTTGAGCATCATCATCTGGGCACGTACTCATTGTCAATTGAGCACAACGCAGGAGGCTTGCAATGCGGCACACCTGCTCGCTTCGCTTGCTGCTGGCAGAAAGCTGCTGGTTGAACCAATCTGCCCAATCACCGATTCGAAGAGGGATTGCGCGAAACCTGCCATCAATCCAAAGCTGAGCTAAGACAATGCAACAGCAGGCTGTACTTTGAGCTTCTTTGTCGAACAGTGTCAATACTGAATGAGAGAGGTATACTTGAAGGCTGCTATTTCGTTATGTCTTGGCCAGTGTGTTTCGGCAAATTCCTCTGCCATTGCCGAGGCTGCCCTCCTAGAGAAGTCAGCTCTGTATTGTGCCAGTAAGAGACATAGAGTACAACAGCCATAAAGAAGTACCTGGTAGCATCAATAAGCCAACGTGACGTTGCAGATGATGCGGCTGATTCATTGATCATTTCCGTTCACTCACATGCATACATGTGGGATATGCAAAAGCTGTGGATGATGAATGGCGTGCCTGAGGTCATCCTTTGGAAGCTTTGAGGGAGAAGTAGAGGCCGACGACTCGTTGCCGTAAATGGGCAGCGTCACAAGGATCACTCCTCGCTCGGTGAGTTCGTCCCTGAAGCCCTCTGCAGATTCCAGCACCTGCTCTACCTGCTGGGATGTGCCTGCGAAAAGCACCTGCGCAGTGATTCAACGGACTCTCGATGCAGGGCCTGTGCTCAAATCATGGAGCAGTTGATCACGCTGCTCCATGACTTCAAGAGCCCAACGATGAGCACACAGCTTCGCACTCAAGCAATCAGACATCGTATGTGACGAAATGATGTTCCCGACATCAGCACATACAAATTAATGTGAATCAGGCAGCAATTTCTTGGTACGGTACTTGATGCTGCAGGGCAACGGGCAACATTACAAACCTTCAGCGCTTCTCTGCACAGCCTCCACTGGCAGTCAGATACACAATCATGCATTCTACGATAGTATACAGTGTACAATGTGAGAATCACTCAATCCCACACTTCACAGCATAAGCTAACAGCTGCAGCGTGACGGCCACTTTGGGACATACCACACGAGAGAACCCTCGCAATTGTGTGAGCCTGAGAACTTTCCCAGAAGCAAGCTCAATTTGCAATGCTCCTAGTCTTTCCTCTCGCTGTAGCCTGGCGACCTGTGACCCAATGCACATAGCAGCTGTGCAGTTTCTTTGCCTCTGCTTGAGAGACTATGTAAGGAATTGAACTAAACCCCCGATACTATGTAAGGTATTGAACAAAGCTCTTTGAGAGCTCTCTTCTTGCAGATGTGTGCCTATTTGGCACTAAACTCTCCTAATTCTGATGGCAGGTGACGGTGCCATGCTAGTCAAACAACATTTGGAGCAAACAGTAGCATGAATCGACAACGTCTAGCCCTGGCCTTGAGCAGCCGCGAATGGGGGACAATTCAAAACAAATGGATACGAAAGAGGTTGCATTGTGCTGAAAAGATACCTGCTTGTCTCGAGCTTTGAGGTCCCGCTTCAGCAGAAATGCGAAAGTAGCGACTGCCCCAACATCGATAGCCCACGACTGCAGTTATATTTCGTCACAAGACACATTGGCCTCAGAAACATGATGAAGCCACAGAAATATCTGTAATAGCACTTTCTTCACCAAATTCTGGCACAGTGCGCAGAAAGCAGCTTTGGCCATTGCAAAGGTGGATGGTCAGGGTGCGGAAGAAGGTGATGAATTACCGTTGCTATATCATTCAATGGGAGCGCGTCAGGTGCTCCCCTTAGGGATGATATAACTTGCACGGTAGCAATGACAGCTCCAACCGAAGCACTCACGCAAAAGAAGGTGAACATGACCAACCTCAAAGACCTGCAGCTCAGCTGTGACTCATCGTACAGGTGTCCAGCGCATGTAGCGTCTCCTGTGCCGCAATCTCTTATGACACTCATGCAAGACATCTATTGTACCTCCAAGGGGCTTCAGCTTCGCTGCGTAAATTAACGTTGATGTTGTCGCCCTTTGCTAAACTCTCTCTGCACCAGCGAAGTGAAATCTGCAGCTGAGTATCCTACAGAGGTTGCTTGTCGAATTTATCCTGTGTAAGATAACTTGCACACTTGCTGGAAGACATACAACTTGACTCGGGACGCTCAATCTGCGTTGTTCTGAGCAAGTTGCTTTGGTTAACGGATAAAACAAAGAATGCTGGCGCGCGACGTACTCTAGAGGATTCTTAGCTGCTCTGAGCGTGAATGACTCCCTTGTGCATTGGTAACGTGATGATCGCCTGACAGGCAGCGAGAAGCCTTGCCGATCCGGTACACTAACGGAAGATGAGATGGGTAGATTGCCCGCGCATAATGCTTTGTGACATGTCAAGTGCCTTGAAGACTGCCGTGCTACGATGTTGGGTCCACACAGCTTTGCCATGTCTCAGTACTTGATTCTGTGAAGTCCTCCGAACCGCAGATGAATAAAAACGCAACTTCACCTTGAAATGAACTGTTTGTATCTAAACCAATGCAGTAAAGAAAGAAAGAAGTCGGAGTCGACCAAGTGGCGTGTAAGACCCAGCTTACAGGGTGTAACAGCAAACTAGTTGGGTGAGTCATCCTGGGTGACCCTACCCCTAGCCCAGATATTTTGTACCGTTTCACGGATAGAACACCGCAGCTCCCATCAACGGAACACTTGCATTTTGCCTCTCATCTCGAATAATGAACAAGCTTCCTGCCCTAGCTCGGCTTTACATCTGTGTAACTGGATCGGTTCACGCGTGTTCAACGTCCATGCCATTTACTTTGTGAAGGAGATTATTATGCGGTAGAGGCCCTACCGCAGGGCGTTGTTCCGCCACTGGGTGTCAAAAGTATTACCTTGCATCTGCTTGGCGCTCAGAAGATGTGGCAGGCACCCCACCTGGCTCGAGACAAAACCTTGGGGGCCCCTTCAATGAACAAAGTGCTAAGAGATTTGAAGCGACAGGAGCACAGCTTATTCAATTGCATCGCATCAATCCTAGCTGACGCACATTTTGTGGCTGAGGTGCGCGTCTCCTCATTGATTGTGCCGTGAGATAGTCAATGCACATGCACACTCTTCTTCTTCAGTCTGTTGAAGGCGCACCCCAAAAGATAAACCGAAGATAAGTATGCCAGTGGTCATATTCAGCACTTAAATAGGTTCTGATCCAACCTGACTTGTGGTTCTGAGAGGCAACGCATGCTTCACATGGAAAAGAACGTAAGTGAACGCCAGCCGTGTGTTGGCAGATAGTGCGGACGCAGCCCACTCTACCGGTAGTGGCAAATCTGCGGTGTGGCGGCTGGTATGTACCACGGCCGGATGCAACATGCTACTTCAAGTCCACTGATGGACATCATGGTGCCTGGGCGTTCTCACTTACACGTCTCAATTGGCACGTGGCGCTTTTGGCTGCTTCTCGAGGTGGTGCCTTCCTCGTCGACGCCACCCGCCGCGGCAAAACATTTCCGGTGCAATTTCTCAGGCGAAACGCATGCACAACAGCTTTGGCTGCGTTTCTGCTTTCCCGCAAGATTCGAAACGGCATCAATCACAAGTAACACAGCTTCCCTGGGCTGCCACTGTTGCCTCATTTACACACTACGTAGCAATTTCACTGGGGTTTTGATTGCTTGAACTAAGCTTAAGCCTGATTCGATTGATTAGCAATAGGTGAGTGCCGACCAAGTGTGCCTCATGAACGGATTGCTATTGTAATCGGGCAGGATGCCTTGACGAAGACTGTGCCGCTGTGGGCTGCTGTCGTCAATCGCGCCGTGGCGCGTTGCAGGCATCAGCAGAATCGTGACAAAGCTGCCAATGCTCGTGGACACCGTGCTCCAGCCTGGGATACTGCTTTGCATCTTCCCCTCTGGATCGGCCTTAATGAGCGAGAGCAAATTGAAGCTCGCCTGGCTGATTGGACGGAACAACTCACATGTGTATGCTGCCACTTACTGTCTTTCCTAATGTTAGATCTGTCTCCCTTCCAAGGTTAATCTTGTTGCCAATGTTACCTCATTTGCTACAGCGTTTGCACGGTTGCACCCTAACAGTTTAAGATGTGAGGATAACATAAGAGTAAATTGCCAAAGTCCAATGTGACGTTTAGCGAGTGACCTGTAGTGCTATGCACAGGTCGGTGTGGATTTAGAAGGCCTTGCAGCGGTTCTGTCGAAGCCATTACGGCCGCTTTGGCTCGGACACAACAGTCGAGTGCTTCCTCCGGAGCAGCAGCCCGCCCTGGATGACTTGCCATTCACTCCTCTCTACCTGGTCTCGGCTTCAGAGCCCAACGTGAGACACCGAATCGTCCCAGGTGTTGGCGCTGCCGAGCATTCAGCATGTCGTATCAAGTCTTCGGCTGCATGGTTGCCTGTCACGACATCTGCTTCCATCAATGCAGTTGTGGTTGCAATACATAGCTCACCTCTCAGCTGCAAAGTTGTGAGTCTTCTCAGGCTGTTGTGCCACTCACTGAAGTCGTGTAGTGTCAAAGCACCAGCTCAGTTGCTTCATAGCAGCTGATACCACAATGTGCCGCTGTCTGACTAGGGCCCCATCGCGGAGCGCCCGACGGTCTTGTCGCTGAGCCAACAAGGGGAGAGGGTGACGACACAGCCAGCTTCCAATACGTTCCCGGTGCGGGAGATGACGAGGAGACCTGGTCTCGAGGACTTACACCCTCACTGCTCTGGATGCATGAGAAGCAGCTGATCGGCGCCGGGCCAGCAGGGGTCGCTGCTGCTGTAGCTCAACTGAAGGCCTCGCAGTCTCAGCAGCCGGCAGCAGGGCGCTCACCCCTGGCAGATCAACCTCAGCACACGGTAGCGCCATCAAGAACGCACTCTGGGTCAGCAACCGCTGGTACGTCCTCATAAGATCTCTACATTGCGTGCTCTGGCGCTGCCTGGGGCAGTTGTCTTGTGACCACATTGTGGCTGCTGATACAATTATCAGCAGAAGTTTCTTCAACATCATTTCTCGTACAATGTGCATATCTGCAGGTAGGTCAGGTAGGTCAGGTAGGGCTACTCGCCATGTTTCCCACCGGATGCTGGGATGGCTTGGAAGCCTCACAGCATATCATACTAAACATCTTTCAATACACAAGCAATAGGGCTTGTGATACGCAATCACACCATTGGTGTTCCAAGACTGAATTAACGTGTGGGCTATACAGCCGTGACTGTTTCGATCATGCCAACATGGCAAAGACACTTTGTTGTTAGGTATTGCAATTGACAGTAAGTTGCAATGTGACACATTGCAAACGATTCCGTGCTGCTAACACGCACCGCTCGCTTTTTTCGCAGCATCGCAGCGACAGCAGCAGTCATTGCCGTCGCCGTCGCCGTCGCCATCGCCATCATTGCGGGACTCGCATCCCCCACCGCAAGGTCTCGTGCAGCAGGTCACGCCAACAGCCAGCACTCGGGGGGCCGAAGAGACAGCTCTTGGCATATATCCCATCGGCACACTGGGCTTGAACATTGCCTGCCTACCAGAGCTCGACACCAGCATAGTCACACGACTGTGGCAGGCAGCAGATGCAGTGTTGGACATCGGTACAGTGCCTCACGCAGCCCTTGGTGGACTCGTCAGTGACCCGAGTTCAAGTGCATCGTCAGATGCTCATGGTTTCAGCACTGCATCCATTCATGGAGCCACTAACCGCCAGTATGCCTCCTCAGCAAGCCACTCGAGGGCAGCCACTGAGTCATTTGCCACAGAGGGCTCCACGGACGTCTGCCATGCAGCGTATGTGTGGCTTCCGATACCACAACCCAAGCAGGTACTTCTCTGTGCCTTGGAGGTACGTCGTTTTGCTCGTCACAACGCCAATGAGGACCTCCTAGCACGAAGCCTGCAGCATGCTCATGCGCCGCCATCCGTTCCCTTTCAGCTGCAGTGACAGTCTTGGAAGCTTGGAGTGTGACAGGTGGAGTCGATGACGATGTCGCAGGACAAGGTCGGGCTGCTACGCGCCCTTCCTGACGCATTGCGGCGGATCGAGGGCTGTCTTCGGAAGGGGCAGCGCATCATTATTCACAGCACCGCCGGCACCGAGTTGCCACTGTGCATAGCGCTCGCTGGTCTTCTCGCATTTTGTGTGCCACTTCCCTCCGGTGGTTGGTGCCCCTCCTGGTTGCAGCCGCACCAGTCGGACACGTGTAAAGCCCCAGTGACCGACAGAACCAAGGCCGAATTTCGCCGAGCACTTGCGTTTGTCAGTGCGTGTTGTCCAGAGGCTCGACCTTCAGCCCGTATGCTGAAACAAGTGTCCATTGCGCTGCATGTTGGGGGCTGTCCCCCTCCTGATCGTCCTCGTGCGCCGCGCGGCAACTTGAAGCATCAGCAAACTTGTGAGTCACAAGCGTAATTTGGTACTCGCAACTTTCCTACTCGTACCACTTTTGGAATGTTGGAAGTATACAGCAATGTACAATCGCGTTGTTAATTCACACTTTGTCGTCGATGTCATTCAAATGATCGTCAATTGCCTGTACACCTCTGACCTCCTCGTGTTCTTGCTGTTGAATGCTGCACTCGGCTGGCTGAACTAGGCTGTAAAATTTTCCTCATCTTGCAATGTTGTGTTGCCAAGCAACTCAATCAGTCAAGGGTCGCTCTTCGTGCCTGGCGATTAACTTCCCTGCTATCCGTGGTATGGTCAGCACCATGTTCTGAGCCTTATCATCCTTGCCTTATATCAAAAACACTCTTAGATACACGTAAAATGACTCATGGGACATTATACTTCTCATCCATAGCCAGCATGCTAAAGCTCATTTAGGAGGTAAGGCTTCAATCAATATAATGTCTGATCGACCATTGGTAAGTGCGTTCCATAGCATACTTTCAAAATGTGGTGGTGAGGGTCTCCCTAGGGTCAGGTGATTGCCGAGAAGGGAATTAGGGGGGAATGATACAATTTGGCTCGCAGATGCTGTCTCGTAGGAACTGCTGAAAAATCCATTTGAAACTTCTGCTGCTTTGCATCTTAGATCCTTACACCGGTTCCGAAGGAAAGCAAGCTTTTCGTGGAAACACCTACGATGTCGTTGTAGAACCAAGCGATTTGTGTACGCCACAAATGGTGCCTTGCTGCTTCAACATAGTATCATTAAATTATTTCTACTGATAATGGAGAACTAATAATGTGGCATGTAAAACTTCTGCAGTTTTTGCTACTGCGACTTTGCATAGGTCGCTTTGCTTTTGCACAATTTAAATGAACCCTCTCAGTGTGTCGCCACTGCGAAACAAGTGATTTGCAACTCTGCAAATTGAAACCGCAGTTTGACCCTATGCACGCTTAGCACCTTGCTTTCCAATTCAATGAGAGTTTAGAGACTGTTTGTTTCCAAGCACTGTTGTTTTGTTTTCCTTTACTTTGATCGGTTTGGAAACCTCAACAATTATGAGTTATGCGAAGGTATGGCAATGTAAACATTAACTGCATCAGCTGCAGCAGGTATCTTGAGCTCTTTTTATAAAACACAAACGTAAGACTGATGTAGCCTAGCATGATACCCAATACATTTCGGAAACCGATGTTTTTTTGTTGTGGCACTGTGCAAAGTCTTCATTAGCAATCTCAAACGGTACGCGTTGACAAACGACTGCGCAAAGTAATTGCAGGCTACCTTGTAACTGCGTAAGGGTCACTGACAGGCATTACCTCGGTCCAGCACTTCTTGTATGGCCACAAATTACTCACATGTGACCACTCCAGGACAGGCAGCTCATCATTGCCTTATAAAATTATTGAAATGCCTGTGAAGGATTATAAGAGCAGAGCTGATTCCTGGCGTTTTCATGAAGTTGAGCTTGCTCACATCATCGAGTCATTGCCGATCACATTTTAGTTTGGACGCTCTTGAAGTTCCCCCTCTGCCTGTAGTGAGCGCCCGACTGTTTCGCATCAACTTTCCGTACGCGGTTTGTGTTGCAACTTTGGGAGCAGGCGGCTGCTGGATTGCCGTCCATTTGTCCACCTGAGCACAGTTGGCCACAATAGCTCATTGGCAGGAATGCTGTCAGCATAGCACCATGACGAGACTTACATCAATGCGCCATTGCTCACGAGGAGTAAGCTCACCAATTTTCTTGCTGCACGGCGTATATCTTCTTCTGCAGCTGTCACAAGACCCTGCGAGAGCCAACCGTGATTAACTTGGCATTCATGAGGCTTGGTGCCGTTGTTCTGTAGAACTAGCCAATCACCTAACAAGCAACATAACATTTGCACAAGGTGTCACCTGGACTGTTTCTTGCAGCAACTGGAAGTCGCTGAGCTGTTGTGATGAGAAATGCAAGCAGCTCAGCTTTCGTAGTGTTATCAGTATATCATCAGCCAGGCTCTCTTGATCTTGTAACACTGACAGCATTAAAGTCAAATCAGCTTCTGAGAATACCGTCGATGTGGTACCGGCATCTAGTACCACAACCTGAAGATCCAGGAGCGGGCAATTTATGAAGAACATTTCAGGAAGTCAACAGAGGTTGTGCAGAATGTAGCTATCAGAAGAATTTCACGTACGAGTATCAAGGATGAATAACCAGAGAATGCACATGTCTTTTGCAACTAGAGAAAACCATTTGTCCAGTGTCAGAGTAACAACTTCAAGTCCGGTGTAAAACGACAAGGGGACAGCTTGCAATAGCTTGAGAGCGCGACACACCTTTTGCAGAGAGTGAAGTGTTCTTTGCCTTGAACGATTTGACTTGTTCAATGCTGTATTTTGAGCTCCGCGTATCACAAATTTGTCCATCAGGTTAGCTCCAACTTGGTCATCTTGTGAATATGAAACAGCTACCGCAACGGAAGTGCAGCTACGATGAGGCTCATAATTTTCTGTGGTTGATGTGATGAATGGATGTGCAACGAGGTGAACTCGAAACATGGCGTGGTATGCAATTGCACTCACAGTGCTATCGCGTGCTGCGGACCAGTCTGTACAGCTTGTATATACAGCCTGCCTCTGAGCTGTAGTTGACAGCCTGTCATTTTCAAATAGTACACCTGGCAGTTCAAATATTCCGACAGTTTGCGTTTCTTCACTCAGGCGAGGCTTATCAAGCCTGGCTTGAGGATCGCAGCACAAAAATAAAATAGAATTAGAGAATGATCTATTTATGGCATCGATATGAACTTTGTGGCATGCGGAGGCGTTTGGTCTAGGTGCAAGACGCGTAAGCTTTGCCGTGGACTGCGCATATCGAGGATGTAAGTGAGAGTGTCACGATGTCAAGGAATTCTCTTCTCAGCATTTCACCTTCAAATATAAAATTTGAAAGCGTTCAACTGGGTCAGGTAGGAAATTGCGAATTTATCAATTCATGATTTCATGTGAGTGCCACCCTCAGATTTGGCATTACGGGCTAACCCTGACAATCGTGCGCAGACGTACTACCAGACTGTCGTCATAAAAAATACGCTAAACTCCAGCGTAGAAGCAACCCTGCGTGCTGGCAGTCCTGAGCGCTGGACCTTGACCCCGCAACACATACTTCTCAAGCCTTTGCAAAGCCTGGAGGTAGAATTGCGGCTGAAAGTGCTCCGATTTGCCCAGAGACGTAAGGCAGAGCAGCAAGGGCAGCGGGACATCTTCCACGTCTCAGCCCCGTACTTTGAGCAGAAATGGCATGCGATCTTTTTCTTAGCATCGAACAATGCTTCTGCCACGATGGCTGGCTCTGCACCGAAATCGGCACCTCTGCGGCAGCATCAGCGTATGCAATCCCTGAAGAGTTTTGCCGAGCGCAAACGTGCCTTAGCTGACGGAACCCCTGCTCGCCTTTCAGTTGGCGCCACGACGATTCCTGTCTCTGAAGCACCCTTGAGACATTCTCTGGAGCTAGGTCCAACTTCGCTTGAGGACCTAGCAGCGTCTTCGGAAGGCACAACTGTCAGGAACGGCAAAATCGACGTTGATGGTGAATCTGCGAGTGAGATTTCGAGCCTCATAGATGAACCTCCTAAACAGACGGTCGAGGAAACCTGTGATAGAGATAGCATCACATCAGTGGGGCGTAGCGAGCTAAAAGACTGGGACAGTAAATGTAAATGCAAATGCTGCTCTCACGGTGACAGCGCCTACTTGGCACAGAGCGATCAGCGAACTTACCAGCATCGAGTGCACCAGCTTGAAGAAGAACTCATTGACGCACGACACAGGGCAGAACTTCTGCAACATTCAGCATTTGACCGCGACAATGTGATCAGGTGATCGTCAAACCGTTGTTAATTGATAGAATTAAGAGTGAATTGTCAATGCTGACATTTTCATAACAAATGTTTGCAAAAATGCTGTGTGGAATAGGAACGACCTTTGACAATCGATGAAAGAAAACTGATCAATGCAAGATGAGCGAAGAGTAGAAATTGCCGCAAGAGAGCTCCGTGTCCATCACTGCCGTTTTGCGGCAGATATTTGCTGATTTGTTTTTGTAGGGAACAACAGTCTACTCTGGAGTCTTTACATCGGCAACTCGTTGATACCACATCAAGCGCAGTGCACGTCATATCAGATGCAGCGGACGGTGAGTCGGATTCTGAGCATGAAGCGATCACACGGCAAACAGGGCTGCCCCCTCAAGAGGACAGCAGGCTGCGCATTACTGAGCTTGAGGTTAGTATGGTCAAAGACGGCTGTTTTTGTCATTGTTTTCCATATTCATCACCACCGACACTTTCTCACTGAGCATGATTCTTCGGCCTTCTCAAGTTTCATTTGTCCGACGATGTTTATGTCCTGCAATGATTATATGATGCAAGCCCGATTCAAGCTTGTTTTCTTTCGTGGGAGCTCTCAGGCAGCCAACGTGCGACTGCAATCTCGATTATCAGAGCTAGCTCGAGAGACAGCAGCCATAAAAGACGAAGCTGCCTCGAAGGAGAGCCTCGCAGAGTTATTAGTGGCAGCCCCACAGGACAGCAATGCCGTTGCTGCAGCTGCTGTTGCTGCAGAGCGGGCCTCACATGAAACACGCAATGCTGTGGTCTTGGCGCTGCTACACAGCAAGGCGATCACCACAGCATCTTTCGCACTTCTGCAAAACAGTTGATCATGTTTTTGGTGTCATGCCATCTGTTGTGCATCCGGAGAGTGGTTATGACGACCAGCCATTTAATTATGTGCTGCCTATAATGCGCAGGATGCTGAGCTAGCTGAGCAGGCTGAGAGTATATCCCAAGCAACAGTGTTGCGAGAGGCACTCCAGCATGCCACTGCTGATCGTAATACAGCTCAGGTGCTCATACGTGGAAGTGCCGCCTTGTGCAAAACACCGCTGAATGACTGCCGAGCAAGTCTGCACGAATTGTAATCGCAAAAATCACATTGTAGGAGGAAGTATCTAGCTCATCAGCGCGTGACGAGTGACACATTATATTACATCATGAACTTATCAACGCATCGTGACAACTGCAGGCCCAATGCAACGACAGTCTTACAGCTCGTGACGAAGCTCGGCGCCAGCTGAATGCACACCAGCTAGACTGGGCTAACGAGCGTAGCGCTTACAAGAATGAGATTGCCTCTCTCAAGGTGTGCTTCCTGACTCTTGCTGATTCTAGGACATGTTGTCTGATACTGCCAATCTGCGTCATACCCAGCAGGCTATGTCAAGCTGTCCGTGTAGCAATAACAGCAATGGTGCGACTGACGGTCGGACAGAATACCGTATTTCTGTGGGTCTTCTTCCACAGGCCTCTCTTGAAGATATTGAAGCATCATCGGAGCATCGTGTGGCGCAAGCGCGACTTGCTGTAAAGCGGGCAGATGAAACAGCTCGGCAGGCTTCTGCTGCCGAATTAGATGCAAAGCAGACCTCAGCTGCTGCCGAGCTGCGTTCGTCTAACCTGCTAGTCGAGGTGTGACATGAAGACATGAACTGCCATAGAGTAGTCGTTGCTTCTACTCGCATAGCTTAGGCTCAGAAGTCATAAAATCGGCCATAAGAGACATTTGCTGTGAAGTTTGCTGCACAACCCCTTTCTCTCTTTTCAGCAAGCCACGCTTGATGCGCAGAGAGCTTAGTTGCTCATCTGCTGAGCAATGTATACGCGATCGAACAGGAGCTTCGCAGAGATCTAGAGGAATTGAAATTCGAAAGGTCAAAGAGTCAAGCTGGGGCAGGTCTGGAGGATCAAGATGCTTGCCCGACGAATGCAGCTGGTCTGGTGACAGCATTGCAAGCGGATCTTTCCAATGCGCAAGACAGCATCGGTGCTTTGACAGCACGAAATGCAGTCATAGCGGCAGAAGCTGAGTCGCGCCATTCAGAGGTAGAAGAACTGACAGACGATATGCTGGAACTACGAAGGGCGCTTGCTGACGTGCAGGTATCGTGCATTTAACATCTACAAGAAGCATTATTCCCAAGAAATGCTGTATGCAGTCAGTGGCTCAGTCTAAATGTCAGCAAATGGATCATCAAGTTCCACACAGAGGGGCTAAAAAGACATGTCATTGCAGGCAGAAGAGCGTAGGCTATCAGCTGCTCTGCAGTGTGCACAGCAAGAACTTTCGGCAGCTCAAGTGCAGTGCGAAGCAGCCTCTGTTTCTGCAAAGTCTAGCAGGTGACGTGTGTGTGTGTGTGTGTGTGTGTGTGTGTGTGTGTGTGTGTGTGTGTGTGTGTGTGTGTGTGTGTGTGTGT
>JAULKR010011451.1:0-13192 GCA_032356305.1 Prasiola linearis | reverse complement strand
AATCGCTCTGCTAATGCAGATATAATTACGATCGATACCCACTCCGAAAGGGCGTTTCGTCTCAGAAAAGCTGGCAAGAAGGACTCCCCATGACGACCGTGTCAGCAAAACCAGGACTGGAAGTGGACATACCTCGTTTTGTTCACCGTCCACTACCTCCTCTTCCAAAGCCTGCGCTTCTTGAGGGAATGCAGCCCGTGCCGCTGCCCGCGCTGAGACTGTCAGATCGTCACCCGAAGGCTCGCCCGCTTGACTGCTGGTAGGCTTATCGTTCTCTTGAGAGCTCGTAGGTCGTGCAGACTCTGCTGTTTTCGCTGCCTTTAAAACCTCAGCTGCGCTTGGAATATGAATATCAGCTGCAGGTATTGCTCTGCAGGATTCTGGAGCTACGACTGGTGCTATATCCCTGGAAATGCCTGAGGCTTCGGCTCCACTGTTTCCCGCCTGCAGATCTGCCTCCTCCCCGGCAGGTGCACTGCTCATGGACCGTTCTGCACGCAAGACAGAACAAGTTAAATAAGGTTTCAAACAAGCTATAAGGCAGACAAGCCTAACAAAAGTTCATGTAAATTGAGCGACAAGAAGTGCGTCGAAGACCTTATCAGCGAGGCATCCTCGTAAATGTGACGAGGCATCGATGCCACAATTATATGGCTCGACCGGTGCGCATGGGTATGATTCGGTATAGCACGGCGCGTGAATTAGATTACGGAAGGCGATGCAGCTACGCCACAGGCAAAACGGTTTTGAGGACAGCCAGGCCTCGTGCGGACACAAGGTGCTGATCGCTAAGTCAACCTCAGCCAGCAAAGTATTATCACGAGACATTAGACACAGGAAGCGGACTCGCAGCAACGGCGCTGTTGGCCAGACCGATTACCTGATGTACCTTTCATTACAGACTAGCGCTTCGATACAAGGGCTTCTAAACGTCGGAAGAGCGACATGCACAGCAGATTGATAACCCAGTAGCCGTATGGAAAAGCTCCTGCAAGAAGAAACTTCGGTCCATTGAAGGGGCGAGCTTGCAACGCTGCGCTCGGACCGTACCCGAGCAGCCAGGGATGGCCCTGAAAGCCCGCAGAAGCGAAAGTGATCCACAAGGTGTCCGTTGGAAAAAATAGTGACGCGCGACCGGAAGATTAACTCCAGCTGTCGTCCCGTGCAGCTGTTCCGGAAAAGTCGTAGAGGAAGTGTATTATTTCGAGAAAGGAATTGCGAGCAAACACCAATTTCGGCCAACAAGTAATTTCCTGTACAAGTTCGCTTGGGACTCTCAAATTGTCTGACAGATGTCCGAATGTAGCTTGGTATATTCCAAGTCTCCGTTCTGAACGATGGCCTTTGTGGCTTGAAACAATTTGAGCCAGTTTTGAAGACGGTAAATCTGTGCAGTGGAACATGTATGTAGTGCGACTTTTGCTGTGAACGGCAGACATTGTGCTCAAGTGCGTCGGGCGAACACAGCGAATGCCGCAAGAAACGACAATCCAAATATTTCTGGCCAGGATCTCTCATAGAACTGTTCAAATTCAGCAAGCTTGCTGACCTGATGTCGAGCACATGGATTGAGTCGCATGAAAACTTCGTTCCATAGAGCAATTGCAACCACTCTCGCTAAGACTAGGTGGAGGGGGGCGGTTACGGGCGCCCCTTAGTTCTCTGTTACTCGCGAGGTTGTTCGATCATGCTATCTCGGATCGGCAGGCCCGGCTCACAAGCAGCTTCAGGAGTTGTCGTTGCCGCAGCCTCTCTTACAGTTCTTGCAGTGTCTTCAGACCTTCACGACAAGGGTCCAGATACGATATGCTCTGACAGTAAGATCTCACCATCAAGTCTCTTGACAGTTCGTGGAGGGCATCAAGCAGAAGAACAATGTTGGTTTCCCCAATGGCTGAATATTCCACGAGTGGCAGCTGTTGGCTTGAGCGGCCTTTTCCTTAGAACGGCGCACTGTGACGTATCAGCCCATCTGCAGCAGTCGTCTCCAAGCGTACAGCCCAGCCTTCCTCGCGCACTGCTGAGACCATTCCCAATGACCCTCGAGGAAAAGGCCTGTGGCATTGGCGGTGATATTGCTCGTCTGATGCGCTGGCTGGAAGCTACAGGCGCAAAGTTGGATGGCTTGACGATTTCTTCCGTTCCGGGAGCGGTATGTTGAAATATGTCCGAAATTGCATATATGCAAGCTGCACCTGAGGCGCCTCTGGCATTTGGCCTCGTGGCCATTTCTAGCAATCTCTGATCCTGTCTTGCCGCCAAGGCCTGCTTAGCCGAGCCTTACGTGATCAAATGGTTGCTCAACCCCTAAGCAGCAGGCCAGCCTCCTCGAACATCCGATGCACCCTTTGAGCGGAACAGCCGGGGGGGCAAGTTGTGTGATTTAAATTCTGAGGTTGTAGACCCGTAGCAGCAGCACTTTGTACCATGGAAGCTATGATGCCAGCATCGTTCATGTTCATTCAGTTGGCCCAATTACTTCATCCATTGGTTTGACTCGAAATTGGAACGCACATGATCTTTGAGAAGCACAGCGGTATGTATATGATTGTTGCATCTCGTAGAAGCCATCATGCAATGCTACAGGAGTTCAAGTATTTGCCGAGCAAGTAGGGCTTGACTGTGGCTCATTCAAGTGGTGCATGAATCGACCTGTGCCAAAGGCTTCGCTGCTCTCCACATGCTTGCCAGCAGCACCTGCAGCTGGACACGCCAGGTCAGGCGGCGTTGGACTACTGGCAGCCTGCACCCACTGCTGGGTATACAGGTCACATTGCGCTTGATTAACGGCTGCCAGCGCCCCCTGCTGCCTCTCAGGGCCTTGCGCTTCACAGCGGTGCACCTTCCGACAGTCGTAGCAGCTGGGCAGGGAGGATCCTCAAGTGGCCGCTCAGCAGCCCGAGTCCAGGAGAGGTGACACTGGCCAGCTTCTCAGCAGCTGCCGCATTGAACATAGCCACTATCAGCTGTCAGCCTATCACTGGACCACTCATCGCAAAGGCATTCACGGAAGGTACATCTGGCCGAGACCTCCCCCCCCCCCCCCCCTTCGGGGGCCCCCTCCCGGCATACGTTTCACGTGCTCAAGGACCATCGTTAAGGATGAGTCATTGCAGGAATGTTGTCGCTTCCATCTGCTATCTGGCAATCGACCAGTTCCACATGACCCGCTTGCTCTTCCAATCCAGAGATCGATCGACAGCCTTCGAGCTCATGTCTACACAACAACGGCTGCATTGGCTTCCAATGTTGCTTCCATCGTCGGTCATTTATCGGCCAGGTGCAACTTTTGTTGCCAGTCACACTGCTCGCTAGTCAGGCACCTAGGAAGCAAGGATGCGATTGTGTGTCCGACAGCAGCAAGTAGACGGATGGCTGCTCATCAGCTTTGAAAACTGCGTGTGGTTGTGTCTGCTGGTGTGAAGGTATTGTGGACGAGAGAACCGCTGTGGTAGTGCATTTTATGGTCGAGAGGTCCCCCCCCCTCCTCCCCCCCTCCTTGCTCCCAGCCACCAAAGACACACCTGTACATCAAGCTGCTGTGCTAATATTCCATCAAGTGTAAGACGCTCGCCCTGTGTGGCTGTTCTGGGTTAAGACTACTCGCAGCCGGCATCAGTTCCTTCCACCTATTGGTCCCCTTCTCAAATGTTGCACCTCAATCCTCTTCGCTTGCTTTAAGCTTGGCAGCAAGTGTCGCGATGTTATGTCTCTGTAACCTCACTCCTTTGGCAGCTACCTAATGGCTTTGCATCGCTGTACTGGAAAGAATATGACACGTGAGTAAAGCACAGTGCAGCACTGTATTGTCGTGCAACGTACTTTTGCAGCAATCAGCTAAGAGCTATAGGGAAAACTCTGCAGCCCTCCACTGCAACGAATAAACATACATGTAAGGTGTCAACTTTGCAATTTAGCAAACGTAGCGGGCTACGCCGCAATCGTTTTCTCTCAAATACAGAGGTGCGAACAATGTAGCAACGATGGGCGCCTTGCCAAATCGGCTCATTGTGACAGCTGTTTCGTTTTGCATTCAGCTGCCAGACAATCTGTGTCGTTAATGGGTGCTACAGCCGCTTCTCAAGTCACCGAGTTTCCTTCCCGAATGACTAAGTATCTTTGGTGTTGTCACCGCGTGTGACCTCCCCTTCCGAAGAGATGCCTCACGGGAAGCCTGCGACGCCAACATTCGGCGTCTGACACTCGTGGGATAACGTATCGACACGAGCTCAACTCGCAGAGATTCAATCTTCTGACGATACCATGAACACAGCTGCTGCCGTTTTCGATGACGAGACGTAGCCATGTTAACAGTACTGCCACTGTCGAGGACATGACACGGTACTTGACCATCGGAAGGCAACAAGATACTTGTTATCATCATGTGTCTCGAGTCAAGGGGTCTTCTCATACGACCTATACCATGCCGCTCCGTCATGTGCTGATAGAATCGAAAGAGAAAACAGCAGATAGGCTCTCCTATTGTAAGGTCCATGGTCAGCTGTGATGGCTCGCAACTAAGTGGCAGCTGGTTATGCCCTCGACAGCGTTTCTCCTCACGATCAAAACAAGGAAGGCATGGTGAGCAAGACTGCGAGGACGATAATGAAGTTGACCAGGAGCTGCTAGGGAAACTGCTGTTGCGCTCTTGACTGGACTTGCTCCAAGATGATCGGCAAACTGTTGCCTCACTTCAACAGCAGCCGGTCAACACCGCGACATTGTCATTCTAATCCTAGTCAATCGACCGCTGATTGTGGATTGCAGACAAAAGGGCGAGCGGTCGCCTTGGGCACCGTACATCAATCTCCTCCCTCGAGAGTTTACCACCCCACTCTTTTTCACGTGAGTCATCTGATCCCATCGTAGCAGCCCTGAAGTGCCACCTGGCCAAAAACGACGATATCACGCGGGGGGGGGGGGGGGGGGCGTTCCCGCTGTCACGTGCCACTGTCATGCACTAGCTGTATTAGTCAGTCAATCGGTCGGTCAGGTAGTCAGACACAGGGGAAGACAGACTGAATGCCTGCGTTTCACGTCCCCATGCTGTTTCTGATGTGCAGCTCAGCCTTTTCTCGTTAGCATAAACGGGTCAGGAGGTCACGTTACGTCACGTCACGTCACGTCACGTCACGTCACGTCACGTTTCAGCGAGAATGCCTGACATTACCCCACTCCAAGATAGAGAACCCTGACTTATCGCAGATCGAGTGCCATAACCAAGATTTGAACCTGTGCAGTGCGCAAATGCTTATGTGTCAAGCATAGCGGTGGAAAGCAGGGCTTCTGTTACCGCAAGCCGAACACATGCAGAGTATAACTCAAGGGTGGCTTCGATCATTGCAAAAGCTGTTGACTAATGCATCAAAATCCGCTGCTGAGAACAAGGCAGGGCTGAATCTTTTTTACATCGAGCTCATGATTCCTAAATTGCGACGAAGACCATTCCAAGACTGCAGCAAGGGTATTGCGCAGGGAGCATGAGATGCAGGAGCTAAGTGGCACACACCTCGAGATTGCCACGTGTGTCCCTCGTAATATCACACTCTAGGTCTCGCTCCCTTTCAAGATCCCGAAAGTAAAACCGTCTACTTCTGTCAAGACATAATTTGACAGCTGACAGTGGGCTACGGCAGGCTAAAAGGCATTTCGAGGTATGTGTGTTGTTGTCTGATGCATATATAATTATGTGTACGTATGTAGATGTCCTTGATATCACACATCGCATATTTGTATGCTGTGTGGAGCATTGCTTCAGGCTGTGGTCACTTCGTCCTTGAACTGATCTTATCACACGAAATTGACTCTGATCCGGCAAATCCAGAGTGTGATTACCATCTTCATCCAGCTCAGCAGCTGTGTCGCAAGATGCCAGCTGTCGGGGCACTGCTCAGTGGTGGGAGACTGTGAGCAACTCTATCCATCAGATCATCAGATCATCATTGGCGTTGCTGCGTGAACAAAGACAACACACTTGTTCAGGCCTTCAGCCAGGTGTCTATGGTATGACAATCGCAGCAGCTTACACTCTCACATGCAAGGGGGTCAGAGGACTTTGAAGGGAGGGTAAACTTAGAGGGAATGCTTATGTTCTACTTGATGTGGTGCAAGCATTGATGTGAGGGTCGCCAAGCTTCCCCTTACGTTTTGTAAGAGCAGCGCGTAAGAGCAGCGCAAAGACCATCACCTGCGGATGCGCTCTTGCGCTGCTGCTTCGCGCCTTGTCACCTAAGGACGTCTCCTTACTTCAACCTTTTGGCGCTCTGCTTATTTTTGCAACAACCCATAGGTTCAGGTGCCCATAGACTCTCGGGGCAGTTCAAGGGGACCTGGATTCCTGACACCCCCCCCCCCCCCCCCCCCCCCCCCCTTTGATCGGATTGTCAACGGTCGCCTTCGTCCACATACATTGGACGACATCAAACGATCAAAAGAAGACAACATGACTGATCACCGGGATTACATGCCGTCCATTGTGTGAATGACGAAGGCGGCCGTCGACAACCCAGTCGAGGCTTCGAGGCGACACCCAGGCCGTCGGACCCCCCACACTGCCAGCTGGCCATTCGGGTTGGCTCCTTGACCTGTCGCCCTGGAGTTCATCACGTGTGCTGCGATGCCACCGAGCTTTGTCGGAATAATGTCAAGGCTCGCCATCGTCATCAGCATCAGCATCACCACCATCACCATCGCACCCTACCTCTGCCGCATCACGAAGCAAAAGGACGAGGCACACGGTCCAGAGCCCGTGTGGAGGATGCAGAAGTCATAGGAAACTATCACACACAATCTGCAGCGCCCCGACAGGAGACGGCTGAGGAAGCAGCTGAGGCGCCGGTGGGAGAAGCTGCAGCCGTTGGTCGCGAACCTCATGCGAGCAGACGGCGAGACGGAGTTGCCCACCCTGGAGGACTTCATGTGGGCCCACTGTGCCTTTTGGTGGGCACCATCACAGCACGGCACTATCTCCCGACGATCATCCATGAAGATGCCGCCTTTCGTTCGTCAGGGATGAAATTGCTGCCTTTCGATTTGCACCCCTCCCTCAATCAAACCGAGGTCACTCTGTCCAGATGACGCACTCCAAGGCTGTCGATGTAGGCAATGTCACAGGTCACAGCAAAGGATCACATGGATGCCCCCAGCAATCATTATAATCACGGGACCCATTGCTGCCTTTCGGTTTGAAGGCGTGATAGGACAATCACGTGTACTACTAGTGCCTTTTGAATCGAAGGCGTGACAGGACAGTCTCGAGCAGTCAGCAGCAGTGACTGTGGTTGCGATTGAAGCAAGCCTTTGTGACAGGCCAGGATTGAAGTAAGCCTTCATCACCGGCTAAAGCTGAAACATAAAGTTTAGCATACTCAAAGAGCAGGTAAGTTGGTCGACAAAATCTCTCGATACTCGCTGACCCCGAAGGAAGCTGGTAGCTGCGATGCCTCGCAAGTTTTAAAAAACAAAAAGACTTTTTGTGTAAAGCAGACGATCGATTCCGTGCGCTTTTCTGGTTTTGGAGTCACTACAAGTATTGGAGTAAATGGAGTCTCTTAGTGTTGGTAACATTGATGTTGTTGGAGTTTCTGTTAACATTGTAACTTTGCATCAGTTGCAAGGCATTTGTGTCATTGGGGCCACTGGAGTCGTAGTGTCTGTTATTTACCTGTTCCTATTGGAGTGATTGGAGTCATTGGGGCCACCGGAGTCGTAGTCTCTGTTATTTACCTGTTCCTATTGGAGTGACCGCAGTCATTGAGGCCCTTGAAGCCATTGGGTCAATGTATTACCTGTTCCTTGTTTGAGTTGATTAGAGTCATCTGACCCCTTACTCTGATTCGGTGCAGGTCCAGGGCTCAAAGTCTGCCTGTCGTCCTAGAGTCCCCGGAAGACCGTGAGCAGCAGGTCACCAGTCTAGAGTCCCTGGTGCCCGGCATCGACTTCGCCAATCACAGCCACCGCGCCAACTGCCGCTGGGAGGTGGACACCGACGGCCAGGCATGCCCCTTGCCACTCCAGGGCAGCTTGCGGTCCAGGGTGGGCCCACACCTGCACACCCTGTGGCAGGCAGCAGGCAGCCAACTGCTAAGCCACTGCTGCAGGAGCCGAGGATCGCATCCCCGCCAGTGAAGCAGGAACAAAGTAATGTTAATAATAATAAATGATCATAATGGAATATTGTTAGGAATAATAATAGAATACTAGGGATATAGCAATATAGCAATGATATTAGGAATAAGAAATATTAAGCAACTTTAAGTGCATCGATGAAAAAATCTTTATACTACACCAGTGCATGTCAGGTCTTGCGATCGCTTAGAGGACAGCGTGAGTCATGGCCCGCCAACAGGCTTGAACGTGGTACAGCTGAAGCAATTACAGACAGCTCAATTGACGGCACAAGTCAGGAGTGCTGTGCAGCAATGCGCAGTACAGTGCGACTCGACCAGCCGATCAAGCCGCTTCTACATGCAGAAGCGGCTGGTGGCAACTCGTGGATACTTGAAGCAGTCAGCCACAGCGACACCAGACTCAATCCACTGGTTGACGAGGATGCGCGTGTGAACGCCTGTCTGCCGGGCCATACCACGGCTAACACACATGTGCGAACCACCTTGACTTCAAGCACAGGAAGCTTTGACTGTCTTGGAGTGCCTGCCGCAAGGACTTCAAGGGACACCTACTGCACACGATTGGATCAGCAGGTGTTGATGTGACCACCCAGAAGGGCCACTTCTATAATATCCGAGTTGTCTCTGAAGAACGCACGGTCCCCGAGAAGCTGGTCACGAGCCTGGTTGAAAGCGGCGCAGCCCACCAGTAGGTGTCACTTAAAGTTCTTACACCGGGCACTCCAGGACACTCAATTCTCCTGTGCTTTGGGTCAATGTTGTTAGCACATGTGTGTTGGCCATGATATGGCCCGGCAGACAGGCGTTCACGCGCATCCTTGTCAACCAGTGGATTGAGTCGGGTGTCGCTTCGGCTGACTGCTTCAAGTAGCCACGAGTTTCCACCAGCCGATCAAGGAGCCACCTTGCATGATGTGGGCTGCACCGTGTAGTGCTTAGTAGAATATCCGATGTGCCAACCACCCTGGCACCATTCCATGTGACAGGGTGCTTGATGCTTGATGCTTGATGCATGCGGCTTGTAACGTGTCCTTGAGTTTCGTAAGAATCTTGCGAAAAACCTTCGTGAGGATTTTCCGAGGCATCTTTGTAAGGACCTTAGAGAGCAGGTGCTGATGAGCCTCCAGTGCAGGGAGGGGACGTGCGGCTGGTGACGGCTCGCCACCATCACCTGCCAGCTGGCACTCCCCTGTTGCTGGACTACGGCGACAAAACGAGCGAGGAGCTGCTGTTCAACTACGGTGCGTGGACGGTCGGACAGACAGCGGTCCTTTGTCGGGCTCTATTTCATCACATACGCATTGCGAAGGAACGTTGCTCGAACCTGATAATTCATTAAGTGGTCAAATATACACGGGCAATCCGCACTCGCAGTTGTGTGAACAGCGTGATGTGCGTCGCTGCAAGACTGTGCATCTAATATAGAAGTCTTCATCCCACCCAAGGTCATACATGATGCTGATGCTGCAGCTTACTCAGTTGAAAGAGGCTCAGTGTGCTACCCCACCATGGGGTCGTGGCCTAGTATCCCACCTTAATGCCTCATTGGACTGCATAATCGTGGATGACGGTGAAATGCATCTGTCGATCCGTTGGCGGACAACACTGCCAGACTCTATTCACACGCGCCAACGATCGTCGTGAGGTCGCACACATGAAGAGAGACAGCCTGAGAGATGACAAATAGATCCGAAGGCAACGAGGAAAACAAAACACTCCTTATATTGAAGCTTTTTTAAACCGCCACCAGAGGAAGAGTACAAAGAAGGGAGAAGAGAGGAGAGGGGAAGAGGTAGAAGGAGAAGGAAAGGAAAGGAAAGCTGAGGCAAGCGCAGGTTTCGTTGAGGAGGCGGCATGTCACAAGGACCGTCTCATGATCAGCTGCCAGCCGCCCTCGTTGCCTGATTCGTCACCTCAACAGACCGCGTCTGAGGTGGGACCGCCACGTCATGGTTCTCTCGCGTTATCAGAAACTCATTCACATCCGGGGTGGGCAAGTACAGACTGTACCATGTCAGAAGCATTGGCTCACTGCTGGCACTGTCAGAGTGTCCACTGTAGCGGTTGGAGGCTGCACTGTTAGGGGCCCACCTGCGGCATGTCTTCCATCGTAGTGTGGCTAGAGAAGACAGACTGTGTCAGACAGGATATGTGAGATAAGCCGTGTAAAACAGAAGATCTTTAAATTTGCTGTGCAAGACACATTCTCCGAGCTGAGCTGAGTATGGCAATTTAATTACGTGTAAGACCGATCATTCATTAATACCAGTTCTTTAAATAAGCCGTGTAAGACAGATCATGATGCTAGGTAAGCTGTGAGACGGTAAGCTGTGAGAGACAGATCAAAGTAAGCTGTGTGAAGTAGATTTTGTGAGATGAATTGTATGAGACAAGAAGTTTGAAGAAGATAATGTGAACAATGGATTCTATAATGTTTCAAGCCACTGCAACTCTGACAAGCGCCACATCTTGTTTTGAAGCATTGACTTCTGTGCATGTTCACCTGACATTGCGGTCTGCGAATCAAAGTGATGCATGATGCATGTGTAAAGATGCTGCTCATGAACCTATAAGTGCTGAAGTCGTTATGAGGGACGATTCTATGGTTGCAGGGGCATGCCTGTCAGACAGACGCTGCCCGTCCTTCGTCCACCTGTGCGCAGTACAGTAGGCAGGAACTTCCTTTGATCAGATGTGTAGAGTGCTATTGATTCCGGCCACTGTCCTGTCCTTTTGCGTTCAATTGCCTTCATACACTATAGCTAGCCACATGAGCAAGCGCGGGGGAGGCGGGGGGGGGGGGGGGGAGGTGGCTCAAAAGGTTAATGCAGCAGTGTCTAATTATCTGCAAGAATGAATCCAGTCTCAGGCACTTCATGCACTCAGCTTCGACCCGACGTCACCCAGTGTGTCAATGTGTGCAGGCGCAGGCAAATAGTATCCCTAGCCCAAGGCCTCCGCAGCAATTCTTTCTACCGCCTCTAGAATCCCACCTGAAGTCTCCAGACGGGTGCGACTTCCTACAAGTTGTTGCTCCACTGAATTTCTTCCTGCAATACAAGCAGTGTGCAGATTCCCCTTCATGTCACTATTAGCAGTCTGATCTCCAGAGGCGGACTCGACTGGGTCACATCTTCTGTATACCATGAGGCTGGGGCCCTTTCTGCCTGCCTCCCCCTTTCCCCAATCAAGCTTTTACCAACCCCAGTCAACCAATCAACCCCAATCAAGCTTTCTTGGTCGAGATGAGTTGCATCAGAGCTGCTATCAGCGTCGAGAGCTGATGCCACCTCACATTGATCTATCACGTCATTTGCACACTGCATCAACACATCGTCGTAGTGTGTGCCTGATCGGCCATGTTCAGCATACAGCATACATCCATAGTCACTTTCACTTACGACAAGTGGGCTCATTGACTCGTTTGAACAAGGTTGTTTCGCATGTACAACACCCGAATGTTAGCGCTGAACTCGTGAAATTCTCGAAAAGCTCCACCGCAGACCTCTGTACGTGCAGCCATCTACCCATCCCCCTGGACGCTCTAGAAGTCTTGTCGGCAGCAATTACGGTACGACAGCCTGGCGCTCGAGGTGCCCAGCACAGTGGGGAGCACCCCACCTCTGCACATTCCTCCCCCTCGCCTGAGATGGTGGGGGATGGCAATATGACTGCCCGGGGGACGCCCCAGCCCATTGGTAAGGCGGGTGACCAGCCTGGACGCTCAGCTCCTATGGGCCGAGGGCATCCTCTGGACATGGAGGGCAGCCATCGCCCCCAGCCTCTTCAGACGGCGTTAGACAGCTTAGAGCTGTCATCACGGGACGTGTTGGAGCTGTTGGGGACCCTAGAGGAATTACTGGTGGTGAGATCCCCGCTTACTGGTGGTGAGATTCCCGCTTCTGGGCAAGCAGTCTGTTCATTGCTAAGTGTGGGAAGCCCAGTGAGCCGGAGACCAGCTTACTATTCATACTGTCTTTTTTAAATCATCATTGTACTCTTTGTTCTCTTTTACTGTTATTTGAAGCGATGAGTACCTTCTGCTTAGCTGGGCACACATCAGCGCAGCTACTGGTGACGGCGATGCCCATCAATGGTCGGGAGGTCGGGAGATTAGGTGTACGGGTGGAAAGAGGGTTTCGTCTGAGAGGCCCTTATGGGAGCCCATATATATATATATACATATATTTTATTATATATAAAGGAAGATAGCTTCCTATATACTGCTCATAGGAAGCAAGAGTGCTTCCTGTCTCCTTTGTCACTGTGGCTATCGGCTCCAGGGCTGTTGCCCTTCAAGAGCGTCGCTAGCTGTCGATCATGGCACAGCCGGCTGCTGCCGCGACACATGTAGCCTTGACTGCATTGTTGGCTTTCGATGCACCCTCATCAACATTCATCAAAGTTCGCTGGCACACTATGATGCAGTCAGTAGTGAGTGGGACGATGTGAAGCAGTGCGATGCCTCTTCTTTCGATTCAATCACACGGTGGGAGTATGATACCGACATCGATCCAACGTGCATCAGACTGCTCGTCTGCAGGAACAATGGAGTCGTCTGGAGGGGCACTATGGCAAAGTTGGTACGGGAACCCTAGCAGACGACGTCGCTCTGTTGTCTTCCTCGAAGGTGCGCCCATCCGCTCATGGCAGTCAGGCACAATTTAAGACCAAAGTTTCCATCACCACCTTTCTCCCCTGCCCCCTCCTTCCCTCATCCTCTCGGCTTATCTTGGCTTGACCTCTATCTTTCTTTTCCCATGTCGTAGAGCAATTGGCATTACACGTTTCTGTACGCCCGAGGCCACCCTGTAGTGCAGGCCCAATCAAGGAGAGGGTGTGAGGCTGCTTCTCTACACTACATCATAACCGATCTTTGCTGGCAGTCAAAATGTCCTTTCGTCATGCCATTCCAATAGAGGCAGCACACACTATGTTGAGGAGGCAGCCGACTGTGTGTGTGCGTGTGTGTGTGTGTGTGTGTGTGTGTGTGTGTGTGTGTATGTGTGTGAGTGTGTGTGTGTGTGTGTGTGTGTGTGTGTGTGTGTGTGTGTGTGTGTGTG
>JAULKR010011340.1:0-13193 GCA_032356305.1 Prasiola linearis | reverse complement strand
CAACTTTTAATACTTTCTTAACACTAATCGCTATATATGGATACTACAGTTGTAAATACTGATGCGAAAGAAAAAGTCTGGGGTGGAGGCAATCAACCTCTAAACGCGAGCTATGGAAAAATGATGATGTGGTTTTTCATCGTCTCCGATGCTTTGACGTTTTCTGGATTTTTAGCCGCTTACGGATTTTCGAGATTCAAATTCATAGAATCTTGGCCAATTGCCGATGAGGTATTTACTCACGTTCCTTTCTTGCATGGGCAAGAGCATCCTATGATTTATGTGGCATTCATGACTTTCGTGTTGATTATGTCATCTGTAACAATGGTACTTGCCGTTGATGCTGGGCATCATATGAACAAGGCGAAAGTAACTTTGTATATGTTTTTGACCATCATTGGTGGAGCCATTTTCGTCGGTTCTCAAGCCTGGGAATGGGCAACATTCATTAAAGGTGACCATGGTGCTGTTCAAACTAAAGGAGGAAACATTCTTCAGTTTGTGGATGCTGATGGTCATCGCGTGAAACTAGCTGATTTTGTTGTGGCAGGAACCCACGATAGAGTTGCTCATGAAAGAAAAAATGGTCTATGGTTTGTCGATGAAGGAACTTTGCCGACCTATACAATTGAGGAAGTAGTTGCAGGTTTTGAGTCACATCCAAATTTATTGGTTAGAAATCAAATAATCGATGAAAACGGTCATAAGACGGTGTTGTCTCGTGAAGAATCTTTATCACAGTTAAAAACGAATGGTAGAAAAGTCGTAGAAGGTGCAAATCTTCATGTCAACGAATACGGAACGGCACTGTTCGCAGATTTTTTCTTCTTTATAACAGGATTTCACGGATTTCACGTCTTTTCTGGAGTTGTGATTAATATCATAATTTTCTTTAATGTGATTCTCGGGACATACGAACGAAGAGGAAGCTATGAAATGGTCGAAAAAGTCGGACTGTATTGGCACTTTGTCGATTTGGTTTGGGTATTCGTATTCACATTCTTCTATTTGGTTTAATCGAAAAAATTCAATATTAAATGGCACACGCACACGACTTAACAATATTTAGAGGTACAGTAAAATTTAAGAACATTACCCAGAAGATTTGGGGTGTCTTGATACTGTTGACGATTATTACAGCGATTGAGGTTGGATTGGGTATTTATAAAGCTTCCTTGCCAGATTTTTTTAGAGACCATTTTATAGGAATGAAGGCTTTAAACTGGATCTTTATTATTCTAACAATCGTGAAAGCATACTATATCACCTGGGATTTCATGCACATGAGAGATGAGACGGCAGCTTTAAGGCGAATGGTCGTTTGGACAGCAGTATTCTTAATCTGTTATTTGGTATTTATCCTTTTACAAGAAGGAGGTTATATTGAAAGTGTCTATACATCAGGGTTTGTAAAACGTGATTTTTAAGACAAATTCACATAGTTAAAAACAATATAAAAGGCGGTTATTTAAACCGTCTTTTTTATTTTTGCATCATGAATAAAAAGCTGGTCAAACGTAATCTTATTTTAGGAATTCTCTTCTTCCTTCCAGTGATTTTCCTGTTGTTTTTGTATCCAGCCCAGCATAATTATAACGCGCTCAACGTCATCAACAAAAATATCTCGGAATTAAAAGGGTTTTCATCTGATTCAGATGAGACTGTTGTCCTCAAAGACCACATTACAGTCATTGGGTTTTTAGGAAAGCACCCAATGGAGCAGGTTATTGCGGCATCAAATCTCAAAGAATTAGTTTATGACAAGTTCATGGGATTTAAAAAATTCCAGGTAGTTATGGTCATTCCACGTGGAGCAGAAGCCGACACAGAATTATTATACAAGGAAATCCGAACTTATGAGCAATTGGAATATTGGCATTTCGTATTTGCGGACGACGCTAAAGTTGAACGCCTCTTTGCTTCCATCAAAACTGACAATCAACTAGATGAAAATTTAGCGTCTGAAGACGTCTTTATTATTGATAAGGAATTGAAACAACGTGGTAGAATCGATGATCGTTCCGATAATGAAATTGAAAGGGGCGAACCCGTCTATCCAATGGTTGGCTACAACAGTATTGAAGTTTCTGAAATCAAAAATAAATTGAACGATGATATGCGTATCTTGTTTACTGAATACAGACAGAAGCGGAAAGGTGATTTTGATTCTACACAAAGAAGAGCAAACGATTTAAAAGGAACAAATGGAGAACAAGAAGACTAATTATTCGTATATAGGAATTGCATTGGTGATTCTGGTATTTGGAATTTATTTTGTTCCAAAAATTGTTGATCGTGTTGCTGGTAATGATGTGTCGAGAACAGAAGACCGAGATTATAAAGTCAGGGAAAATAAACCAAAATTATCTGATTTGGCTTTCATTCAAATCAACGAAGAGCCCAAAAAAGTTCCACCCTTTAGTTTTACAGACCAAAATGGAAAAACCATTACAAATAAAGATTATGAAGGTAAAGTCTATATCGTAGAATTCTTTTTCAGCACTTGCCCAACAATATGTCCACGCATGAGTTCCAATTTGGTCCAAATCCAAAATGAATTTAAGGAGTTTGAGGATTTTGGTGTCGCATCATTTACCATAAACCCAGAATACGACACACCTGACGTTTTAAAGGCTTATGCTGAACAATATGGGGTGACGAATCCCAATTGGCATTTAATGACAGGCAACGAAGAAAAAATTTATAAACTGGCGAATGAAGGCTTCAATCTATACACTGCAAAAGATGAAGAAGTAGAAGCCGGTTTTGAGCATTCAGGAAACTTTGCACTCATCGATAAAAACGGATTTATTCGTTCGAGAAAAGATGCTTCAGGGAATCCTATTATTTATTACAACGGAATTATTTCCGAAAGCGAAGGCGTTGATGAAGATGGAATATCTGAAGAAATCAGCATTTTAAAGGAAGACATTGCCAAATTGTTAAAAGAATAATGGAGGAATCAAATTTGCAAGCAGAAAGCTCAAACTCCAGTCCATCACACTCCGCGTATATTCTTGCAGCAGTCTTAGCAGAATCGCACTCAATGACGGCATAAAAATATCGCAACTTGGACCTTTCGTACATCCGGAGCTGCACACAAGGGCCCCCACACAAGGGCTCTCAATTCCGGGAAGAAACGTCGCCGCTTCCATGCGTATTGGCAGCAACGGTCCAACACAGCATTGTCAATGATTGAGCAGCTACTCATTGCAGCAATTTGACAATTTGACACGACCCATCGTGGGACACGGTGTTCGGACCTGCGTCTGAACCACTTCGTCTCCTCCAGCGCTGTCGTCTGCCTCTGATGCAGACTGTGCGTTCCTTCCTGCCTGCAATGACACCCAAACACTCTCATCGAACGCTCTGACTGCAACCAAATGCTCTGACTGCACAGCCAGGGAGGCTAGAAGAAGGGACCTGTGCCCTGCAGCAGAGGATACTGCAGAGGACCCTGCTGCAAATTCTAGTGCACCGCTGGGATGGAAGTTGTAGTAATGAGGAGGGACCTCCTTGACATGCGGCAGAAGTACACCTCCATGTTTTAATCTGTTGGCTACACTGAATAGTCGTATCAAACACCTCCCAGTGTGGCGTGCTAATGATGCAATCTACATGTGACTGCCCCTCTCGCAGACCAAATGTAACCATATGGAATATAGAGCATGGCAGCCTTCAAGACAGAACCGGCATACAGCTCAATGACTAAGCAGCGACTGTCCAGTGTGTGTGGCAATGGTCGGGGATCTGCAGTGTGTAGCACCAATCTATGACCAGGTCTAGATGCGTGGAAAGTACATTACCAATCAGGAATTAAGGAATAATCCATCTCTTACAGAAATTTCAAGGTACTGAACTTATGTAAGTCCCACAAATTATGTGCTACATGTCCTCAGAAAGGCCCTGCACACAGTATTTGCTTGAGAGATGCGCAAGACACAGATTGGTCAGCCTCTCAAAGGCCGACGTCGTTAGCCACCTCCGCATCGACCGAACGTCCATCTCCATCACCGCCCTCCGAGCTGCCGCGATTCAAGTCCGCGGTGTCGAACTCTTCCGCTGAGTCACCCTCGGAGGAAGCGCTGTCATCTTCGGATTCCTCTCCGGATTCCTCCGCAACGACAGCCTGGCTAGACAAAAGCTTCTTGCCGTGCCGGTGCTTCTTTCGTAGTGTGCCAGCCTTAAAAATCCCCTGCAGCAAAGTACTGCTTGCACAGCGTCAGATACAGCTACGATGTGTTTTGAGAGTCATGATGCCAACTCGAGTCCACCCTAGCACACTTTCTAAATGACATATGTCCCACACTGGCGCATGTTGCGGACAGCCAATCTGCGTCTACCTCGTTCACAACCCCAAACCAGACACAAAACCAGTCATGTGACCTTGTGGCGACAACCTTGAGCAAACTTTGGGCAAAGTCATCAAGCTGTCAGCAGATATGCGTACCTGTGGACCTGACTGCGCGTCCTCAGCCATGCGCTGTAGGCCATAGTCGGAGGGATAAACCGTGACGGATGTAACAGCTCCGCCAGCCGGCAGAAACGATCGCAGGGCAGCGAAGATGTCGACAGCTCGCACGTGGTCCCAGTCCAGGTCCATGGCTGCCAGCTGTCACACCCACAGCACCCTTTAGAATGATAACATGCATGCCTTCCACGAACACGGCCCCTGCAAGAGAAACTCTGTGCGCTGCAATAAGAACCATCAAGTTCAAACATCCTCAGATGGCAATGCTCAGCAAACACAATCGATGATTGATGCGGAAATTTGAACACAGCACACCTTGCACAGCTTCACTTGCTCTTTACGATGCCAGATGGGGACAGCGCCAAGAAAGGCATATAGAGATGTTGAACAGTGTCGAAGCTGCAATTGGTGAGGAAGAAGTGAGGGGCACACCCTTCGGGTTTCGTCCCCCTCCGGGATGACCTCTGCTGGGTTGGCTGCTAACGCACCCACACCCCACTGCTCTGTTGCCTTCTTCATAGCTTCAGAGCCCGAGCTGTCGTGACCGCTGCCTCCATCACTGCCATCCTCTTCGTCTTCGTCGTCATCGCCGCTGCTGCTGCTTTCGCTGGACTGTCCGACACCCCTGGGCTCAGGAACGCATGCATCTGTGGCAGCCGCTCAGTTCCATCAAGACAACCCTTTAAGCTCGGAACCGAATGTGAAGGAGAGTATCAGGAACAACTTCAAAGAGTGCAAAATGCGCCAAATGCCAGATCTGTACCGAATCCGGGCCCATCGCTTGGCGGCTTGCTCATCAGCATCAGCCGAAGAATCTAATGTGTCAGCACTTCCCACAGGGCCATCAACCAGATCCTTTCTTTGCCGACCTGCATGAAATTAGGCAAAACACTTCTCAACGTGCCACGGCAGGTAAACAATGATTGCTTATGGCTACCGGTAGTTTTCTTGCATAAGGTTGTGAGTAGCAGCCCAGGTTGGTGACTTGTAGAATAGGTTGCCCACCCTGAACCACCGCTGGCTTTGAGTCCAACTCTGCGGGTGCACCCCCTTCCTGAAATCCATTGAATCTCGGCATCAAGCCAGTATTCTCTCACTTAATGCAATATACCAGCAGTGCAACTAGGGATTACTGTCCTCCGCACCTCGCGCTGCAATCGGTAGTATCTGCTGATATCATCGCGGTTCTTAGTACTCTTGACCTGTGTTGTTTCACCCCAATCAGCACTTGAGGTGCACGTCAATATGAGACTCTAAGAATTGAGATATAAATGCTTTGATGATCAGTGAGTGTAAAGCAGCTCTGTTTCAAGAACGTTTACCTTGCGGCCACGCTTGTCCACAGGAGCGTGTGCCTGAAAGTCGGGGTCGTCCAAGATACCTGCATCATATCAACTTCGTGGGTTTCAATGATGGCAGAGGCGCGGGCTAAAGTTCTGTCGATGCGACTCTACGTGTGTCAAATATAGGAACACCTGCAAAGCGTGAGTCGATTTTAACACTCCGCCGTTTGTCTGGAAATCGCTCAAAGCGTGGGTCGGTTTGAACTTTTGCAAAACGTGGATCCATAGTGCTTCCTGCGCCCTGAATCGGATCTCTCGCAGCTTCAGGGCCTAATTCACTCTGTCATTAGATCACAGATTTCGTTACCAAATTGCAGGCAACATATAATTTGACGGAAAGGTTGCTGTCAAGGTCTGATGTCAACCCTGACATGTAGCACCAAGCTTACAACCTCATAAGATGCACATCTTGTCGGTTGTCTGATGGAAACTACAGCCTGTCGCATACTGCCAATGTTGTTGCCAGGCTGTACCATCCATCCTGAATCCAGCACCCTTCATAGACTTCTGAATCAATTGTAAGATGTCAGATGGCTACCGATATCATCAAAGCATCTAATGCAGCATTAGATCGTTCACTGGCTTTGCAAATATATAGTCATGACATGCATGCCTTATTACTTATCCTCTTTGTGCACCTCTCCAGCTGGCAACCACATTGCAGTACTGGTACCGATACTAGATACTCAAAGGAAACAGGGACCTTTCAAGCGTCGATGCTGTAACCGATACTCGCTGTGATCACATATGCACGTAATTACATGTTTCTACCATCGAGCTCTTTGGGCCTTGAGCTTAAGTTGCTCGCGGTGGCCATCGCTAATATTGATACTGTTTGAATTATATTATTATTATTGTTGTTGTTGTTGCTATTTGGATCATCATTGTTTGAAGTTTGTGTTGAAAGCGTTGGAATTCACAACGGGTCGACTAGTCCATTCAAGGCGATTAAAAAAGAAAAGCTGGTGACAAAGTCGAACTAAGTTACAGTGTAAAAAAAAGATGTCTGATGGCAAAAGTAGCTCATACACATGTCTAATTGCATGATCTCAGCCTGAGAGATAGATTTATTACCCACAAGTGGCCTCAAGGGCCAATCTAGGGTCGGTCAACACTGAACCTGCAGGTAACTGGCAATTTAGCTTACGATTGTACTGGACATCCAGGGTGGGCTGCCAGCGCAGAGGCGGTATCCAAACGCCGCGTTTGAAACGCGTCTATCGGTTGGTTTTCCTTGATTTTCCACATAACCTTTCAGGTTCTTTTACCTCATTGAAGATCCAGATCCTAAAGTTGGCAAATATCATATTTGCATCTGAAATATGCAGTCCTTGCACATTTATGCGATCTAGCATAGCGATGTGAATAGAATGTTTCGAGTCGAGTGCCTCATTCCCGGCTCTGGTACAGCATGTTGGTGACTGCCTATTGCATGCTTTCATGAGCAGGTCAACTTAAACAATCAGCTGAATTGCTAAGTATTGCCCTCGAAAGTTTGGTATATCAAAGCCCTTCATGTAAGTATATCGTCAGCGGTCAGCGGGTTGCATGGAGCCGAGAGGCACTTCCATAGCAATTCGAAGTGTCCTCGATTTCACCGGAGAGGAAGTCACAGCGATCATCACACCTGTTAGCATATGTATGGCTCTGACTGTCGCCCTTGTGAAGATTCTAAACCCTTCAGGCAGCTCAAATCACCGGGCAATCTCAATTGCATCTATCTACTACTCTGAGAAGGTAAGGTTTGTTGCACGCGACAAGAAATTGGTCGCACGATGCTGCCCTTTACTGAAACTTCGCTTTTTTCGTGTAGTCTGAAGATTCATATGGAGATAAATCGTTTGGGGCCCTCATCAACGCCTTGATATTCGTGCTTTTCGTAATTTTTGCTACCTTTGGCCTTCTATACCTATTCAAGCACGGGGTGGGGCCCACGACGCTCTCCTTCAGAATTAAGGATCTCTAATGCTGTCTCTTTCCTGTGTGAGATTGACCGAATCTATTGACCAAAAGGACTGAGATCTGAGCATCCCTTTCATAGTCCTCCACCAAAGTGATGCTCGACGTAAATCTGGCTATCATTCGAGATCTCACCAATTAATATCACGAATGCAGTACACGAGACTGATATATGGATACATGTGCTTCACTGGCTTCAGCATCTTCTTTGTGATGGCCGGAATTCTTTGGTTGCAATTGCTGCAAGCATTCGGCATTGCAATGGTAAACAGCCCATCATTGAGTCGAACCGTCGTCTATTATGTGCCTTGTGTGCCATAAAACTGAGCTGTAGTCTCAAGAACTTCGTTTACGTGGGCTTATTCTGATCGCAGGATGTCTTTTCATTCGTTTTTCTTCTCACAAACTTTGCGGTGCGCATTTTCAAGGAATGTCACTGATGCAATCTTATAATTGTTCAAGACACTTTGCCTTGATAACCTGCTTCGGCCCGAAGCGTATCATTGGCGACTTAATGCTGATTCAGGTGACAGGCATACTTAGCTTATTCGTTTGGCCAGCACCCATAGCTGTAAAACAAACATACCTTGTCTGCACCGCTGTCATTGTGGCATATGTGTTCACTTGGATCCCTGAATGGACCACGTGGACTTTGCTAGCTGCGATGGCGATCTACGATTGCTTTGCCGTTTTGATGCCGGGAGGCCCCCTGAAGGTATGTTGTCAATTCAATGTCTCTCCTGAAATACAATGCTTACCCTCGTTTCCAGAAGCAGTTCACTGTGCATGCGTTAAAGCTGGTGTATGGCCTCAGGAACTGGTCGAGATTGCAGAGGAGCGTCAGGTCGACATTCCGGCTCTTGTCTATGAGGCTCGACCGGTGAGACTTACAAAGTCACATTTTCCTCCTTCATCAGTATCAGTACTGTTTTCTGCTACTGCACCTGAGGTGCACCCTGTGGATTCTGATTGAATCAATTCTGGAGCAAGCAATTGAAGCTGATGACCCTGTCAAAATCGTGAGCAAGTGTTTGCGACGATAATTCTGTAAATCACTTTGCCGTTTCGTGCATGCACAGCGTGCTGAACCCCACAGAAGAGCGAGCCGTCTCAGTGCTGCAAACTCAGAAGCGTCGCACATCACTGATGTCAGTAACGCAGTAGCAACAAATGTTGCAGGTGAGTCCGAGAATCTCTCTGGTATATGGCATGCAAGGCATGCCCATAGTTACACCTCTTTTGGCTTCGTCGGCAATACCGATGATGACTGGAGTAGCGATTGAATTGATTTGCATTTCATTGTAGGACGAGAGTCTGCTGGTTCAGAAGGAACTATATCTCGGCTGGTGAGAATTGCGCATCTGACAGTTGTATGCCATTATCTATCCAGGAAAGCCCGTGCATAGTTCAAGGATTTTGACGATAGCTGAGATTCTGTTGTGTCTGAATCAGAACTCCCAATGTGACGTGGGCGGTGGGACCAGAATTTCTGCAGAGCCCGACAGTGCGCCCTCTTCAAGTCAACAGGCAGGCGAGAATTGCGTTGTTTTGGTCAGTATAGGCCTTGCTTATCTATGCTCATTCTTTGCTGGTTATCGTGACCAGTAAGACTACCTTCTTTGGGCGGTGAGTGTTGGTTGTGACCTGAAACAATGAACTCCACAGGGAGCCCGATGCAACAGCACTGGGACGGACGGTCCAGGCAGAGAAGGCGTGACAGGGACGCTGAGCAGCTACTCCCAGACGCGATTCGACTGGGGCTGGGAGACTTCATCTTCTACAGTGTGCTGGTCGGAAGAGCAGCAATGTATGATTTGATGACGGCAATAGCAGCATATCTTGCCATTGTAGCGGGTTTGAGCGCAACGTTACTGCTGCTTGCTGTGCATAAAAAGGCGCTGCCTGCTCTTCCTGTATCTATTGCGCTGGGGATGATTGTATATTTTTGTGCGCGATTGGCTTTGGAGCCCTTTGCTCTAGCATTATGCACAAATTTGACCTTTTTCTGATCGTCGATCAAGTATTGTTTTCACATTTTACAAAAAAAATGTAATATGATTCTACTGAACGAGTACCATTGAAAATGAGCTAATTGAGGTATACGACAAGTGAGGTCTAGCGAAATATAACCAAGCAGATTTTCTGGCTACAATTGTGTATATACAACTGGGTTTCTACATGCTTAGAACCTTTTTGAAAGACGGCATTGCATGCACTCAATCTGGGATCGGCTGGGACATCTGGATCCTCAATCTTCGAGAAAGTCAAAACGTGAGGCCATTGCAGCCCTGAGTTTGTCCTGCTCATTCTCGGCTTTTATGGCTCTTCTTATGACCTCCTCTGGGACAAGCGACAACAAGTCCGGTGGGTCCTTCTGGGGATCAATCTCGCCCAAGAGCACCACATTCTCACCCCTCAATATATACAATCCCAATGGTACCTGCGGATTGAACGTCCTTTCAATTTGTTTTGGGAAAATTGATAATATTGTTCGACATACAACAGAACCTCCCTGGGAATAGCTTGCTTAGCAAACCCAGTTCAATGATCACTCCGACAAGCAGAACTCCTCCAAAGCATTAAGGTAGTTCCTCTGCCAATATGCAGAGAGAACAAGGTAGAATTCCAGCCTGTACAGCTGCATGCTGGCGCACCTCGGCATACTGAGTGCCTACAACAATGCGTTCCACAGCATCCTCCAAGACAAGATTGGCAAATTGATCAAAGGATCTGCATTTTAGCGTAAAATAATTAAAACCGAACAAAGCAGCCAAAATACCCAAACCAGAGCATTACCGATAAACCCGACTATACCTGAGAACGCCTACGAACTTTCGTCCATCACGCATTTGAACCAACAAACGTTTATCAAGTTCTTCTACGAGGGCAAGACCTGCGCGGTATGAGTGAAGGTTAGCATACGGCACATTGGCATGCAATGGACATGCAACATAGTTGCGCATGTTCATGTGAATATTAACAATCCGACCTGGTGCAGGCGCCTGAGGAGGTACGTCCATGACGCAAGGAGATCGTGTCACAGAAGCCTTGGCAATATGAGAAGTCGTAGCGGAGCGGTTGAACAGAAGCGAAACCAGAGGTGAGCATCATCTATTTCGGCGTGCTCGTTGTCCTTACTCGCTTACAGCGTGTATGAGACCTCGCATTACAAGTCATTTTGGTTGCGTATGTCCTGCTTCGTACGCTCGCGGAGGTAATGTCACATCACATCTCGGCATACGGGGCGTCCAAGTGACAGACTGGCGAATCTCCGTATCTCCGTGTTGCCGGGCTGTCAACATCAAGCATGCTGTAGAACAGCAACGAGCTTACGCGCAATTGCATATACTTTCACTTTCAATTTTAACTTTCAATTTTAACAATATTCACTCAGCCTGAAACATGGTGCCTATGAACGCAGCGATATGGCGCACGTCAATTGGTATTTTAATCTTGTGTCCCATTGCGCAATCAATAAATCTTCCACCCAAAGAAGAGGTGTGTATGTTCGAGGCGTCATGAATTTTGCAAATTTTACAATCTTATATCACACAGCACGTTTCCAATTGCATGCAGGCTGGAGCGTCAGGTGCAGTTACGCACTGGGAGAAGCCATGGTTTTACCATGATCTTGAGGGCCCTAGGTTCAAGGCAACTTCCTATTTAATCTAATTTATCACCAGTCACATCATGCATATCTTCAAGAGGATCATCTGGAAGGTTTTGGCTCCGCCCGAGTAATCGATGATCCTAATTTTGAGCTGCAGGTCCTGTCGAGGCCCACCAGAAACATTGAGAAAAGGCGATATGAGAAAGGGGTGTGGGTCAGGTAATGAATTGAATGCTGTCAATGACCTTGTAAGGCAATCAGGGGCGAGAATATATCACCGATATATTCTTCGCCGATGCATTCGGCAATAGCTGTGACAACCACTGATTGATGTATTGCAGCACTACCGTTGAGTCCATCAGTTATACTCTCGCCCTTTCAAGCGGTTTCAGAAAGCTGTTCGCTTACATTTCTGGAGCCAACTCCATGAATCAAACGCTTGCCATGACGGTGCCGGTCCGGGTGAGACCTCATGGTTAAGATGCCAATTTGCGACTAGCACTTACGAGCATTCCCTTGACGGGAGTTGCCTTCTTGCATCCTGCAGGTCAAGGTCACGGCTGGTCAGGGTCCGTTTTGCAAAGATTCTTTCACAACATCCTTTTGGGTGCCTGCATTCAAACAGGTAATGCACCCCTAGCCTTTTAACAAGCTGTTCATCCTTTGACGATACAATGCCACGTGGGACGGAAGGATGAACTGTCACCAAGCTCATTCCCTGGTTTTGAGGTGCTTTTGCAGGATGATGTTCCCCATCCCGATGACACGGACGTCTTTGTTGATCACACTCCTGAGGAGACAGTTTATGTTACGAGCTTTGGGGGCTTCGTGTTGGACCCGTGCGTACCATAACATTCCTAAAACCTAACTAATCGATCAACTGCAGATGGCGATAAAATGTTCAAGCGCGCTACGGACGTTCCATTGAGAGGTGCTCATTATGTGCAGGATCGTCGTCTTGAAAGCGAAGGCAGCCATTGCAGAGCTGCAAGGCTTAAACATCAGCATTTCTACCAAGTACTTCCAAACTGCCGGGTGAGACTATCGAAAGTTTGTGATCTTGCTTTGCCTGAAAAAAAGCATGTCTTGTCTAGGTGACCAATCCCTGGATGTCTACGAGTTGAATGGGTATGGGTGAACGCAGATACGATGCTCCGTATACATTACTCAATCGCCACAATGAAATTTGGATCCCAGCCTCAGAAGAGCACTAACTTGCCAGCATGTAATAAGGCACCAACCGCAAAGTCAGCGTCATTAGCAACTGTTGTTCATGAGTCTATTGGTTTCTGTACATCAAAGTCTCTAAGCTTGTGTCGTTTTATATCATTGTGTCTATGCACTAGAAGCTAAAAAGGTCATATGCCACCTACAGCATTTCGTCTGACACCATTTTGTGCAGCAATTATTGCTGAGTGTAAATTTATTGTACAAAACAGTGTATTTTTACAATAAATTATCGGCTATTCACACACTATTTGACTATCTAGCTCAATATAGAAAGTACAAGACACAGGCCATCGATGCTGGATTCCATGGTCAGAGTGCCAATTTGGCAAGCTACTTAATATCCCCCTCGACCAAAAAGTTCTCTGGGATTACCTTGAACACCTACATAGATATTACAAACACCTTCCCAGTGCTAAAGTATAGATTTGATGTACGCATCATTAAGTATTTAGAACTCGGTAATTATGTTTGATGAATTTGCAATTCTGCACTCTAGCAAACTCAAAACTGTTGCTGATTTACAATCGATTCCATGGGCGTTGCTCATTAGACATGTATCAAGGAGGGGGAGGGGGGGCCG
>JAULKR010011229.1:0-13194 GCA_032356305.1 Prasiola linearis | reverse complement strand
AAAATCGTTTCCGGCAAATATGGCTGTGTCTATCTGTCGGTAAATGCCCGCGGTGGCATCGGTCTGACCCGCACTCTGGCGCGCTTGGCCAGGCTTCGCGAGTTGCCGGTGGTGTTCCACCATCATTATTATTGGCACTACTCTCAGTGCGAACCTGCGGTGGAGGCCATGGCGAAGGCTGCCGGTCCCGGCGCGTGGCATGTGACCAATTGCGATGATATGTCGCGCAGGATGCAGGCAATTTACCCCTCCATCCAGCGCACCGCAGCTTTCAGTAATATTGGCGCGGTTCGGATCGCACAGCCAGAGCCAAGCACTGCGGCACAAACGCGTCCCCTTACTCTTGGCCATATGAGCAACCTGTCAGAAGCCAAGGGTATTGCCCATGTGTTCGAAGGCTTTCGCGCTGTGCGCAAAATCTGGCCAGAAGCGCGATTGGTCGTTGGCGGCGCAATCGCCGATGATTACGCCAAAAGCGCAGTCGAGGCTGCCCGGCGTGAGTTTGGCGACTCCGCCGAATTTCTCGGACACCTCGATGATCAGGCCAAGCCTACATTTTTCGAACGGATCGACGTGTTTTTCAATCCCACCACCGGTGATACTCAGGGTATTGTCAATCTTGAAGCTCTTGCCTCCGGCGTTCCGGTCGTAGCGACGGATTTGTGCTGCATTCCGTCAGATATCGGCGACACAGGAGGTCTGGCTGCCCCATTGGAGAAGCTGACCGCTGGCTTGCTCCAGTATCTTACCGCGAATGCCGACCGCATGGCGGATGCGGGCAAGTCGGCTCGTGCCCGGTTCCAAATTCTGTTGGAACGCCATCTGGCAGAACAGGATCAAGTGCTGACGATTTTGGAAAGCCCGCAAGAGGATCATCCATGAAGCCGGATTTCTTGATTATCGGCGCGATGAAATGCGGCACGACGACCCTTTTTCGTGACCTTGCTAAACATCCGTCAATCTTCGTTCCTGGTAACAAGGAACCGGAGGTGCTTCTTGGCGATGCTCCTGCAAGCGAACATGAAGCGGAATACGCCGAGCATTTTAGCGGAGCGCGCCATGGCCAAATCAAGGGCGAGGCGTCCACCGCTTATACTAAGCGGCCAATGAGCGACAATGTCGCCGAGCGCGCGTTCGCCTTGTGCGGGCCCGGTTTGAAAGTGATCTATCTTCGCCGCGAACCGGTTTCACGCATCACCAGCCATTACCGCCATGCCCTTGAACACGGGACGATCACCGTTCCCTTCACGGATGCACTGCGCCAGCATCCCGAATTGATCGATATCACTCGGTACGATTGGCAGTTGGCCCCGTGGCGGGAGGCTTTCGCGGCGGATAATGTTCTGGTTCTCGATCTTGAGGACTATTCGAAAAACCGAGAAGCGCGAATTGTCGAGGTGCTGCGGTTCCTCGGTCTCGATCCTTCTAAAATGCCTGCGATCGACGCTGGCGAGCGAGCCAATACGGCGGGCGAAGCAAAGACCATCGCCAATCCTGTCCTGCGCCGGCTGATTTACTCGGACCTCTATCAGAACCGGCTCAAAACTATGTTTCCCGATACCTTGAGAGCGAAGATACGCCAGACTATCCTTCCAGCGCCGCCTATCACAGAAGTGGAAGTGTCGGCTGCCGATCGCGCTTTCATTCAGCAGCGTTTGAATTCGCATTCGTCTGTGCCGCAGGGGGTAGCGACATGAGCTTGCCTTTCGCAATGAAAATGGCGGCGCGTAACAACCCGCTTCTGTTCCGGCTGCTGTACAAGCGCCGCGAAACTCCGATGATGAAACGCAGAGTGGTTCGGCCGGGCGACGCCGCTGTGATCGAGGGCTTTCCGCGTTCGGCAAACACATTTGCCAGCTATGCGTTTCGCATCAGTCAGGGCAATGATGTCCAGTTTGGAAACCACTTCCATAGTCCGGCCCAATTTGCCCTTGCGCGCAAATATGGGATCCCTGCCATGCTGGTCATTCGTGAGCCAATCGCCGCTTGCCTTTCGTTTGTGATCTTCGATGGTTCCATGTCTCCGCGCGAAGCGTTGCAGCGGTACATTTCCTTCCACGAGCCCCTGGCTGAAAACGCGCGGCACTTCACGGTCGCACCGTTCGACGAGGTGACCACGGATTTCGGCAAATCGCTGTCCCGGATGAACAAGCAGTTCGGTGCCAGCTTTGCCCCGTTTGAAAATGATGGCGGCGCAGAAGCACGGGTGTTTGACAGCATCGCAGCCGATAGAGCCAAACGGGCCGAGAAGTTTGGCGATGTCTACCGTGATCCGATGCGGGCGACGGTCCCGACAGCCGAGAAACAGGCACGCAAAGAAGACCTGCGCAAGGCTTTCGACGATCCCCAGCTCGCGCCTCTCGTCGCCAAGGCCCAGTCATTGTATGCTTCTCTGACACACGGTCTCGGCTGACGGGCACGGGCCCCTCCTCCGCTATGGCCGTCGGTTTCACCTCCCTCAGAACCACACTATCGAAGCGTGTGCAGAGTGGCTCACTACGCCGCTTCGCACTGTCAATGGCGGCAGCCGTGCTGGGCCGCCTGTCGCTTTTGGCACTAGGCATACTGGTCGCGCGCAGATTGGGAGCGACCGATTACGGGGCTTTCACGTTTGCGACGGGTCTGGCGCTGGTTCTGGGGCAATTCGCCGGATTGGGCTGGCCTGCCCTGATGAATAGACTGATCCCCGGTTTCAAACAGAATGCCGACTGGAGCGCGATGCGCGGCCTGCTCAAGGCGGGGCCTATCGTTGTTTTGGCCAGCGCATTGGTGTTTTCAGGGGCCCTTTTGATTGCATCTCGGTGGGGTGGTGAACTGGGCCCGTCATTCCTGTTTGCAGCTCTTCTTATCCCGCCATTCGCTTTCTGCATTCTACGGCGCCAGCAGCTGGCCGCACTGAAGCGCGCGCATTTCGGTATGCTGCTGGATCAGGGTTTCGGGGCGTTCCTGACTGTGGGCGCTCTGTTAATTGTGGGCGGATTGTCCTTGGGAGAAACCGTGGCCGCCTATGCCGTCGCCACGCTTGGCGGCACCTTGATCAGCGCGGCACTGGTCAGACGCTTCGCCCCGGCAGAAGCACTTAGCGCCAAACCGCACTACCGCATCGGCCCGTGGATGGTGACAGCCATTCCGATCATGATTGGGCTGTCTGCCAAGCTGCTCCTTGGAAAAACCGATGTGCTGCTGCTCGCGCCGCTTGCCGGGCTGGAAGCGTCGGGCATTTACGGTGCTGCGTGGCGATTGACCTACATACTGACCTTTCCGCAAGTCGTGCTGATGACGCTGGTGACCCCCGCTCTCAGCGAAGCATTCACCGCTGGCCACAAGGCCCGCACGCGGCGGATTGTCGCCATGTCGTTGGCGTTTACCACCATGACGACAGCCCCCTTCATCATCGCCTTTTTTATCGCCGGGCGGCAGATCGTCGAGCTAATTTTCGGAGCCGGGTTCGAAGATGCAACCGGACCGCTACAAATCTTATCGCTCGGGCAATTGGCTGTAAGCTTTTCTATGGTGTTTGCCGCGGTTCTTATGATGGGGGGCCGCGAACGGCTCTTCGCCGCTTGGAACGTCCTTCTGCTTGCCATCAACATTACCGCCTGCCTGATTCTTATTCCTCGATTGGGTGCAAATGGCGCTGCCTACGCGATGGCTGGCACAGCCGTCTTGCTTCTGGCCGGTCAGGCAACCATTGCATGGCGGCTGGTGCTGCGCGGTCCATCGGGACAAACGAAAGCGGAAACACATGTCGAGTAATTTTGTGCAGAGCAAAGTTCTGCGATCTCTCGCCCTTGGCGGCTATCGCACGGCCGCTCGAATGCAATTTTGGCGCACAGGTCCGCGCGTTTTTGTCAATTCCATTCCCAAGGCCGGAACTCATCTCCTGACATCCGAGCTCGACAGGATCGACGGCCTGCAAAATTGCCGCCTGCACATGGATACCGGACGGATCGTGACTCAGGACGCACCAAATGGCGGCGCGCCAAAGATGGACAGGGAGTATCTCTCGCGCCAGATCGGCTCGATCCGCGGCGCGCAATATTTCACTGCGCATTTGCCTTGGTCCCAGGACTTGCAAACCGAGCTCGATGCCGGCGATATCCGCTCAGTCTTTGTGGTGCGCGACCCCCGCGACATACTTGTATCGCGGTATCATTACGTCATCGCCTTGCGGCGGCACCACCTGCACGATTATCTGACCGGCCTCTCTGACGGGCCTGCCGAGGTTTATGAAAAGCTGGTGCTGGGCCATGATGGAACGCCTTTCATTCGGCCAATGCGCGATATGCTGCGCCAATACAGGCCGTGGACCGAAGCCGAGGGAGTGTTGACCGTCCGCTTCGAAGACCTCGTCGGCGCGCGTGGAGGCGGGACCGACGAAGCGAAGCAAATGTGGCTTCAGAAAACTGCGCGCCATATCGGTTTCGGCGACGCTGCTTTCCCCGCCCCTTCGTCTGCTGCACCCACGAAAACGCCAACTTTGCGTAAGGGCAAATCCGGTGGCTGGAAAGACGACCTGCCGCCTAAGATCATTGAATTGATCGATCAGGAATGCGGATCAGAAATGGCTGCGATGGGGTACGCTTAAGAACGTTCTCCGCAGGGCTGCATCAGAGCGGCGATATCTGCAATTCCGCAAATTCTGCCTGCTGTGAACGCCCCGAAAGATTGCGCTCTGTTCGCAAGACCAATTGCTGAACCGGGCAGCCGGATGCCGGTATCTGGAATTCGAATGCAGAGGGTACCCATTCATCGTTAGCAGGTGCAGCCGGCTCCACGGATTGGCCCGCGACTTTTCCAGCGCACAACACGATCCAGGCCAACTCGTCGTTCTTGCCAGAGCGCCGCTTCATGCTGAACCGGTATGCTCCAGGCTTCAGGCGCAACACCTGACCCACTGCAGCCGCCGTCACCCGGCTTGATGTGCGGACATATAACGATGCCGCATCGCTTGGGCCGCTCTTGGCATTGACTGCGACCACTGTGCGTTTAGCCCTGCCGAGCTGCCATCCAAATGGATTGACAGTCACCTCGGTATCGGAAGACTGCACGGCCAGATCGGCAAAGTCGGCATCATTGAGCCGTGCCGTGCGGGCCTGCGGGTCCAATTGGCCTGCAACATCCGCCAGAGCGTCGGTCTGCCCAAGAGCAAGCAGGCTGGAATACACAGCCGCCTTTTCCTGATCGGCAATCCGGGTCCCGCCCGCCTTCAATTCTTTGAGGATTTCACCCATGGCAACAGCGGCGTCTGCGTTGGCGTAGCGCGGCGTCGCTGCAAACAATTCTCCGCGCCAAGGCGGATTGTCCGACAGTCTTTCGACGAGCAGCTGACGCAACTCTTCGTCCACGAGCAAAAGCGTTACCAGCTGGAAGCTCTCGGACGAGATTTCGCGCCGCCGGAGCAGCGCGTCCATCCGGTCGATAACTTGCGGTCGGTCTGATTGCGCAAGGCCGACCAACATGAGTTTGGCCTGTGATTGCGTGTCGCGCCATCCCAATAGCCCTGCTGTTTTGAGACTGGCGTTATCGAGAGTGTCGACGATAGGCGTATCCAAGCCGGACTCGATGTCGGCAAGGGAACGCACAGAATTTTGATTGAGCGGCTGCTGCTGCACGGCTTTCTTCGCGAGGCGCAGCGCTTCCGGCGTATTGCCGCTGGCGGCCAGAGCGACGGCCTCCGCGCTCATCGCGGGCGCTGCTCGATACGGCGATACAACGCCGATGCCAATCATACCCGCTTCATCCACAGCGGTACCGACCCCGTGCCACAATGCCAGTGCGCCGACAGCTAGCCCGATCAGAGTCACTTTGTAGTTTGCAGGGCGCGCGTTTGGCCCGGTGGTCCTGCGCTGATCGGTAGAGTTAGCCATCGCGCTGTCAGCCTTTATCCTTTGGCGTAGTCGTATTCATATTCCTGATAATAATATTGATACCCTTCGCCCTTCGCATCGAATTTGGTCATGACCACGCCAGCCAACTGCTTCGCATGATTGTTCAGGCGCGCCAGCATATCCTTGGTCTGGGCAGGTCGCCATTGCCCGGCTTCGAGAGCGAACAGTGTCGCATCGACATGGGAGGACAGAATAAGAGCGTCCGACAGCCCCAATACCGGTGGTCCGTCGATGATCACGTGATCATACTGCTCGCGCATTGCTTCCAGCATGCCTTTGAAACCACTGGATGAAAGCAAGTCGACCGGATTGGGCGGGACTTGACCGGAGGGTATGAAATCGATCGCCAGCGGGTCACTGATTGTGCGGATGGCGTCATTCACAGTAATCTGCCCTGCCAAGACTTCGGCAAGACCCCGGACGTTTTCCTGATGCAACAGTTTGTGCATATTGGGTCGGCGCATATCGGCATCGATCATCAGCACACGGTTGCCGCGGCGCACCAGGTTCTTTGCAATGGCATAGCTGGTGGTCGACTTGCCCTCTCCGGCGCGGCCACTGGTCGTGAAGAGCGAATGGGGAACGCCGCCTGTGCCCGAAAGCGCAAGGATCGAAGTAAGGGTCTGAAACGCTTCGGAGATATTCGACAGGTTCTCCTCGAGAGCCTCGTCGATATCGCCATCCTTTGGCCGCGGTATCGTCGACAGAAGCGGTAGCGACAGATGCCTGCGCACATCGTCCGGCGTTCGGATCCGGTTGAAAATCTGTTCGCGGAGCAATGTCGCAAGACCGGCCAGAACCAGCCCCAGGATAAGCGCAATCAGCATGTTCCGCGTTGGCTGTGGGGCAAACGGGAACCGTGGCCGCTCGGCACGGTCAACGACCGTTATGTTGTTTCCCGTCAGGCCCGCCGACGCTGTCAGTTCGCGGTAACGTTGCAGAAGACCATCGTACAAAGCGCGGTTGGTGGCGACCTCACGGTTGAGAATACTGTATTCTACGTTGCGCGATTGCTCACCGGCCTGCTGCCCTGTCAAACCTTGGACAGCTGCACCCAGTTCGCGTTCGCGGCCCAAGGCTGCCTCGTAATTGCGGCGCACCGAATCCTTGATGCTTGAAGATATCGACGAAAGCTCGCGCTCGATCTGCGCCAGTTCGGCTTCTGCTTCCTGTACCTCGGGAGCGCTGGCTACGTAGCGCTCGCGGACCTCTGCAACTTGCGCACGCAATTCAGCGCGGCGTCGCAGCAGATTGGACACCGCTGAATTCTGATAGACCGCCGGAAGAGCCAGAGCGGGACTGCTTTGGGCAGATCGCCACGCCTGTTCCGCCTGGATACGAGCACTACGCGCACGGACTAGCTCTTCATTGGTTTGGCTGATTGTATCATTGGTCAACGAACCGCTCGGATCACCGTCGGCATTGCTGCCGGTCGATACGATCCCTGTACTGCGCGCATATGCGGCCAGCTTCGCCTCGGAATCCTCGAGCCGCTCACGCGCTTCGCCCAATTGCTCCGCGACAAATTCACGTGCGTATGCAGTGACGTTGAAGCGGCGCGTCAGGCTATCTTCGATGTAATTTTCGGCATAGCTGTTGGCGACCCGCGAAGCCAAGTTCGCATCGGGGCTGGCAAAGGAAATGGTGATAATCTGCGATTCGGGCACCCGGGTGACATTGCGATTGAGGAGCAATTGTTCGACCACCGCCCGCTTGCGCGCGTCCGCCGCTTCGCGGCCCGACAGATCGTCCGAGATCGGGCTCGCATTCATCGCGACCAGAAAATCGTCATTGTTCAACAGGCCAAGATCCTCGGCGACCGCCTCAGCGATGGCACGGCTCTCGATGATCTCCATCTGGGTCCGGAGAAATTCACCGCTGCCTTGCGCAGGGACTTCAGCCTGCACATCCTCGACATCCAGAACATTTGACTGGCGCGAGTCGACCTCCAGCGTCGATTCCGCGCGGAACATCGGAACGGACAGAGCCGTCAGGACAGCCGCGGCGAGCAATGTTGCCAGCAGGACGCCAAGAATAACCCACTTGTTCCGCATCACCACAGCGCGCAGCTCGACAAAGTCGATCAGCTGGCCGTCACCAGATCCGGCAGACTGGTTGTCCCCGACCAGGCGCGTAGGCTCGACAATGGGGCTGTTACCCGATTGAGCAGAAGGAGCCGTAGAATTCATAAGCCTGGTTTCCAGCTAGAATTAGAAAGTTGAACAGATCCGCAAGCGGCTCAGAGCGCCCGGAAAATCCCTGCTGCCAATGGTGAGGCGCGAAGCAATTCGAGGTAGTTGCGCCGGGCATTGTCGAGATGAACGACAACCACATCGCCAGCGATCAATTGCGGATCGTCCTGCATGCCTCGCTCGATTGCACTAAGATCGAACAAGGCGCCAAATCGCTCCCCTTCGATCGTGCGGAAAACGACTACATCATCCCGGCTTGCTATCTCGCTTGTTCCGCGTGCCCGCGCGATGGCACCCAGCAGCGTCATGTCACTGTCGGCGTTGAAGACGCCGGACTGATTGACTGCACCTTCGACTACGATGCGGCGCGCCGCAGCCTCGACCAGCAGTACAGTGACATCGGGGTTTTTCAGATACACCTGGCCCAGACCGCTCTCGATCTGGCGCGCAAGTTCGAAAACAGTACCGCCGCTTGCGTCAAGCCGTCCCAGAAGCGGGAACGCAATCGCGCCCGTCGAATCCAGTGTGATCTTGTCGAATGACAGATCAGGTTCCCGGAAGGTACGGATACTGATCGTATCGTTCGGCCCCAAAGGATAGGTCGATGCGTCCACGTTTTTTAGCGGCGCCTCGAATTGCGTGATGACCTCGTCAATCGGGCGCGACTGCTGCTCGATGCTGCCGCCACATCCTGCCAGAAGCAAAACGAGCACGCTCAGCAACAATGTATTAATCCGCAAAATTCTTACTCCGAGCAAATACGATCTTTTGCCACCCGCCACGCTATTGCACGGAAGGCGGTGGCGTGGAAGAGCCCGGGCTCAGCGCGCCCTGCTTTTCGACCGTTTTGGGCTATCGGCTGGTTCCGGCATTATCAACCCGCAAAGCACGGCGAATATCACTGCCAGCGAAGTCGTGCGCAGCGGATAGTCAAAGCTGCTGTGAGCCAGCAGGACCAGAATGGCGACCACGGCCAGCGCGGCGATGCGTTGACTTGTGCCGCCCCTGCCTACGCCGCTTCGCAATGTGCGCAGCGCCGCTATTCCTATCACAGCCAATCCTGCAAGGGTGATGACGATGCCGGGAATTCCGGCTTCAAGGGCAATTTCCAGATACTCGTTATGCGCGCTGTTGACGAATTTCGCCTGAATTTCAGCCAATGGCTGGTTGGCCCGGTAATAATCGACAAAGCTTCCAATGCCGGTACCCAGCGGCAAAGTATCACCGATAAATTCGATAGTCCGCGGCCACACCTGAAACCGCATTTCATCATCCCCGCCCAAACGCGATAGCGTGGCCGCAAAAATGCGGTTTCCGGATAGCAGCGCTGCGCTGCCAGCTGCAATCATGAGGGCCAGAGCACCGGCGACGAAGGCAAGCCCTCGCTTGCTGACGCGTTCTCCCGCGCCGCCCACTTGCGTGATCAAAATCGCCAACCCTGCGACAATGCCGAGCGCCAGCCCTCCGCGTGAACCGGTCGCCAAAATGGCCAGAATGAAGACCACGCTCAGCCCCGCAAGGATTGCTGTTCGCAAGACGCGCCCCATCCCGTCCATCCGCAATTTCGCAGAGCCCAGGACTGCCGCGGTCATCAGCCAGCCGACGATCAAGAAATCAGCCTGATGGTTACGGTTGGAAAAGAACCCCACACCAAAGCCTCTGTTGGTCGCGGAATACATATGCATGGTGGTCGTGCCCGCAGCATATTGCAGCAGCCCAAGCAAACCTCCCAAGATAGTCAGCAACGCTATCACGGCGGCGACTTTGATCCGCTGTGCCGAGTTCATGCGCACAGTCGCCGCGAACACGGCGACCGGCGGGATCATCAGGAGCAAATTATCAAATGCCTCATGCGGAACGAGCGTGAATGGCCGCCAGCCATACCCAAGACCCAGCTGGCCCAGAACATCCTTGGCCACAGGCTCGGGATGCAAGGCGTTCCATACCGAGAACGGTAGCGGCAATAGATGGAGGATAATCAGTCCGAAAATCGCAGCGATGGTCCAATGCGCTGCCCTGAGCAGGCCACTGTTCCTGACCGGATAAAACGCGGCGACAAAACCAAACAAGGCAATCGCCGCCAGCTGAATAAGCAATTCGCGAACGGCATTGCCGTTACCCTGGCCGCCAAAAACGACCGAGAGTGCGATTAAAATCGCTGAGCCCAGCAGCAGGCCATCGCGCTGGCTGACAAGGCTATCGCTGGAAGAGGTCCGATCCATGACGCGACGCTATAGGGCCCAGCCTGCCTGCATGCCAGTACCGCTTTGGAGTTGTAGGCGGCTGGTCATGGGCGGCTCTTTGTCGGACGATGGTGGAACAGGAAGCAGATCGACGGGTTAGACCGGCAAAGGAACCAAACTTATGCAAATTATCGTACTGATCGCCAGCATTCTGCTGCCACCACTGGGTGTCGCTATGAAACACGGCCTCGATCGGGATTTCTGGATCAATCTTATCCTCACGATTATCCTGTTCGTTCCCGGCGTTATCCATGCCATTTACGTCAACTTCCTTCGCTAGCCGGGACGTTGGCTGACGGGCAAGGGAACGACCGCCACCGCGCGGTGCCAAGCGGGCGCCTCGCCCGGCTGGCTGGCTTTGGCCGATTGGCTGGCGGCGTTGCGGGGTCCGTGGTGGGAGAAGGTGCGCGCCGGATGGCTGCAGGCCAGCGGCCAACCATAAACGAATTGCTTCTCACGCCCGCGAATGCGTCACGACTGGCAGACCGGCTATCGCATTTGCGCGGCGCAGCGATGAAGCTGGGACAGATGATCAGCATGGATGCAGGCGATATGCTGCCGCCCGAGCTGTCTACCATTCTTGCCGGGTTGCGCGACCGGGCGAACTTCATGCCTGCTCGCCAGCTCGATCAAGTACTGGCGGATCAATGGGGCAAAGACTGGCGCAAACAATTCCGGCGTTTCGAACCGCGCCCGATTGCAGCGGCAAGCATCGGTCAAGTGCACCGCGCTCTGACACGCGACGGGCGGACCTTGGCGATCAAGGTGCAATACCCCGGGGTCGCGACGAGCATCGATAGCGACGTGGACAATGTGGCTACCTTACTCAAGGTTTCCGGATTGCTCCCGAAGGAACTGGACATCGCCCCGTTGCTGACTGCTGCGAAAGAACAATTGCACGAGGAAGCGGATTACCGCCGCGAGGGCGAACAAATGCGGCTTTATGCTGGACGGCTGGCCGGAAATGACGGCTTCGTCGTCCCCGTTTTGGACGAGGAGCTGACCCGCGATCAGATTTTGGCGATGACCTTTGAAGAAGGCATCCCAATTGAGGATCTGGAGAATGAACCTCAAGAATTGCGGGATGCAATCTTCGAGCGAATGCTGCGGTTGGTGCTGCGGGAGATGTTCGAATTTGGCGTCATGCAGACGGATCCGAATTTCGCAAACTTCCGGTATCGGCGCGGAAATGATGGCGCGCCTGGAAAAATCGTTCTGCTCGATTTCGGAGCGACCCGCCCGGTCGATCCATCCATCGCGCAGGCATACCGCAATCTTCTCGAGGCGGGCCTCGCGGAGGATGCGGCAAAAGTGCGTTCGGAAGCGCTCTCGGCAGGCTTCCTGACCCAAGCTACTCTTGACCGACATCCTGAACGCATCGAACGTATTATCGACATAGTGGTTGGTGAAATGAGCCGTGATGCCGACTTCGATTTCGGTGACCGTTCGTTTGTGCCGTTGCTGCGCGACGAGGGTATGGAAATCGCCAAAGACCGTGCAACTTGGCATCTTCCGCCTGCCGAAACCCTGTTCCTGCAGCGCAAAATTAGCGGAACTGCGCTGCTAGGAGCCCGGCTAGGCGCACGGGTCAATGTGCGCCGATTGGTCGAGGAGGCTTTCGGCCGCATTTCGCCAGGCAATTAAGCTGCGCGACATCCAATCCGCTGGAAGAGCAGATGACCGCGCGATCTAGTGACCGCGCGGCGCTGCTGCCCATTAACGGCCTGTGCTCAGCTTTGCTGGCCTGCAATCCACGTGTCGATGTGATCCTCGAGCACATTCAGAGGCACCGCTCCATTTTCCAGTACCGCATCATGGAAGGCGCGCAGATCAAACACTGCGCCCAGCGTCTCCTCGGCACGGGTGCGTAGCTCGCGGATCTTCAACTCGCCGATTTTGTAAGCCAGTGCTTGGCCGGGCCAAGTGATGTAGCGGTTCACCTCGGCATCGATATTGGCCGGGCTGAGAGCGGTGTTGTCCAGCATAAATTCGACAGCCTTCTGCTTGCTCCAACCCTTTGAATGCAAGCCGGTATCCACGACCAGCCGCGATGCGCGCCACATCTCGTAGCTTAAGCGGCCCATTTCCTTGGCCGGGGTATCATACAGCCCCATCTCGATCCCGAGACGCTCCGAATACAGCCCCCACCCCTCGACAAACGCAGTGAAGAACGTGCCGTTGGCGCGTAATGGATGGATATCCAATTCTTGCTGCAAGGCGATCTGATGGTGATGCCCAGGCACAGCCTCGTGCACACCCAACGCTGGCAGTTCCCACAGCGGGCGCTGGTCAAGCTCGGTAGTGTTGATCCGGTAGATACCCGGCTGCCCGGTTTCTAGCGAACCGCGCTCGTAATAAGCAGTGGTGTTGCCCGGTGCCTGAGCGGCGGGGATCGGGGAAACAGTGTAGGGTTGGCGCGGCAAAGTGCCGAACAGCTTGGGCATCCAGCCGTCGATTTCCTTCGCTAATGCCTGCGCGTAAGCGACATACTCATCCGCGTCGGTCATATAATATTGCGGATCGGTCCGCAGGTGCTCGATAAAGGCCTCACGTGTCTCGAACCCGGCCCCGGTAGCAACTTCGACCATTTCGGCCCTGATCCGCGCCACTTCGGACAGACCCAGAGTGTGCACCTCGTCCGGCGTCATTTCGGTCGTGGTAAAGCTCTTCACGCGGTAAGCGTAGTAATCGGCGCCCCCCGGTGTCGCGAGAACACCCGGCGTACCCGTGCGGCATTCGGGCTTGTACTCATCGACATAAAACTTGCGAAAGTCGCGGTAGGACGGGAACACGGCTTCCTCCAAAGCGACGCTGGCACGGTCCTTCAAGGCCTCCCAATCGGCATCGCTGATGGTCGAAGGCTTCTCG